>BMAO01034319.1:85022-104351 GCA_019973975.1 Trichonephila clavata | reverse complement strand
GCCCTGAAAGGAAACCTTGTCAATTTTTTCTAAAACATGACATTAAATGCACAGAATTTTATACAACTTCCTTATTGACATAAAATATGGCATACATTATATTATATATATATAGTTTAATAACAAAATAACCCTTATCTGGTTTCATTTTCAAAAATTCCCAATCAATCGCGCTGCGCTGTTAATGTTTTTTGTTAGTATTCCTAATTACGCCGCGCCCAGAAACCAGACACTACTTATACATCTTAATAATTACACACAAAATATATACATTTTTTACATAGAATATATTACAACAAACAATACAAGTAATCTCACATATAAAGCCACGTCTTTAATGTGTAGCAAAACAATTGCAATTCAACAAATGTTTTTCCACAATTTGGAAAAAAATTAAATACAAAGTCTTTTCAACCGATATGAAAATGCACACAACTCAGTGACACTTTTGTACGTTAACTTTACAAAAAAGATTAGACTAGCCCACATGGAAAATACTCCGAACTGTCTGTCAGAGGAAAAATAAACAAATTAGAAATATACAACCTGACTAGTCTTTAGATCCAATCTGCATAGGCTTTGTCTCCCACCATGGCTTCTGTGCTGGATGACCTTGTCCTAGGGTTGTCCACTCTGCGCTCCAACCTTCTGGGTCTCCTCTTCCATCGAGTCCGTTGAAGTTGATATGCTCCTGCTGAGGCGTTGTTTTCTTCTGTGAGAACTGGAACTTGGCTGTTGTCCACTCGACGTCGGCTCCGAAGATTGTATGGACAGCTCCTTTCCTGATGAGGTCTGTTGTACTTGAATCTGTGGGATGGTCCTGGAACTGCTCTTTCAGAACTATTTTCTTCCACCTTTTTATAACGTTTTCTGGAGGGACGAGAGGACATTGACGAGGAAATCTTTCTTTTCTCGCGATCTACCTGAGCCTCTGGTCTCTTCTTTTGTACGTTTTCATACCAGGATTCAGGCCTTCCTCTTTTCTCTCTCTCAGTGTATAAAGGTCTCCTTTTCCTGAAATTATACGCGCCACCCCCCGAAGAAACAGTAGATTCCGTCCGTCCACGTTTTTTTCTCACCTCCACTCCGTCGCGTCTATTCGCAACTATATCTCTACTACCATTTACATTTCCTGATTTCGATCCTTTACGACCACCCCTATCATTCTCCGATTGTACCAATGACGACTGCGTATCATCTGATCTGATTGATGTCACTGCACCATGATCACAACTAGTGTTACTTTCCGACTCGGCAACACTGTCTTCTCTTTGATGGTAAATTCTCACCTGGTCCACATTAACCGTTATTCTTTTACCAAATTTTAATATTACTAAATTATTATTATTTTTTACACTCAGAACTTTATATGGGCCTTCAAACTTTGGCATAAATTTACCTACTATTTTTTTACATTTTAAACTTAACGG
Organism: Trichonephila clavata; assembly: GCA_019973975.1. Taxonomy (NCBI): domain Eukaryota; kingdom Metazoa; phylum Arthropoda; class Arachnida; order Araneae; family Nephilidae; genus Trichonephila; species Trichonephila clavata. The sequence goes on along the minus strand of BMAO01034319.1, from coordinate 102,921 downwards.
GTGAGTTTGAACTAATACTAGATCACCAACTTTCACATTATTTTCACGCCTTTTTTTATTATAATATTTCGCCCACTTCTCTTGCTGGCGCTTTGTATGAACTCTAGCCTCCTCAAACAACCTTTCTATGTTCCCACAAACTAAATCTGATCCATCAGTTACCATAACTAAATTCTGAAAAGGAGTGATTAAATTTCGACCTAAAAATAATTCCGCCGGTGTTTTACCCGTTGTCTCATGTACTGCTGTCCTAATCGCATAACCGAACTCTTGCAGAAATTGATCCCAGTTAGTGTGATTATCCGCGACAAAACTCGAAATCATTTTTAAAAGAGTGCGATTAACTCTTTCTGTTTGATTAGCTTGTGGACGATATACCACAGTTTTAACGTGTTTTATGTGCAATCTGCGACACACTTGTTCAAAAACTTCGGATATCATTTGGGGACCGTTGTCGGTGACTAATTTAACAGGAGCTCCATAACGCGCAATATAATTTTCAAAAAATGCATTGGCGATTGCTTTAGCCGAAGCTTTCCTTAAGGGAACTATTTCAACCTATTTAGAAAAATTATCGGTAATTACTAAAATAAATCTATAGCGTTCTGGACTAGTTGCAGGGTATGGGATTAACAAATCTAAAGACACGATTTCATTCAGAAAATTCGTTATTATGGGAATTAATTGACCAGCTGGTAATCCGTTTTTATAATTAATTTTTTGGCATTGGTCGCAGGTTGCTACATATTTATAAATGTATTTCCTCATGTACGGAAAATAACACGCGTCCTTTAATTTTAAGTAGGTTTTCTTTTTGCCTAAATGACCTGCCATAGGCGAGTCATGAAATTCTCGAATAACATCTTTACGTAATGTTTTAGGTATAAATACCCTTAATTCCCCTAGTGTGGTTGTATATTTTGCATAATATAGCAAACCGTCAACCATTTTAAAGTCATTGGACCAATTTCTGCAGATCGATTCATTAACAGAACTATCGTCCGGATTTTCCAAAAACCTCATTATATGCCCTAGCTCCGGGTCATTTTTCTGTTCCTCTCTTAACTGTTCTCTAGACGATAATACTAACGATCTAATCACCGCACAAGACACTTTTGGTTCCTCATTACTTTCTAACGGGTTTCTAGACAACATATCAGCCACTAAATTTTGCGTACCTGGGCGATGTTCCCATTCCACATTAAAATTTGCCAACTTAAGCGTCCACCTTATCATTCTAGATGACAAATTCTTTCCCTTCGTTAATTTGGTAAGTGCAGCATGGTCTGTTATCACTTTAACCGGCAAGGATCCGAAATATGTGCGATATTTATTTAATGCCCATATGACAGCTAAACATTCACGTTCCGTCACAGTATAATTCCTTTCTGCTCGGTTTAAAGTTCTCGATGCAAACGCTATAGGCCTATTATTCTGTGTCAATACTGCTCCTACCCCCACTGAGCTCGCATCCGTATAGAGTTCAAAAGGCTGGGAAAAATCTGGTAATTGTAACACTGGAGCTTCTGTCAGTGCTTTCTTAATACGATCAAAGGCTTCCTGTGCTGATTCCGACCAATGGAACTTAGAGTTTTTTCGTTTTAAATTATATAAGGGTTCACATATGTCTGCGTAGTTTTTAATAAACTTTTGATACCAAGCCGTCATTCCTAAACATTTTGCTATTTGTTTTGCCTTTTTCGGAGGCTTCATTTCAATAATTGCTTTTACCTTTTCCTCATCTGTTTTAACTCCTTCTTTATTAATAACTAAACCCAAATAACGTAATTGTTCCCTCGCGAAATGACATTTCTCGCGATTCAATGTCAAACCAGCCTCCTGCAATAATCTGAATACTTCCCGTAAGTGTTCTACATGGCTTTCAAAAGATGGAGACGCGATGATAACGTCATCCATATAACAATGGGCAAAACGGCCGAGGACTGGCCTGAGGATCATTTCTATGGCCCTTTGAAAATTTGGAGCTGCCCCCGAAAGGCCAAATGGCATGCGAGTAAATGCAAAAGTACCATTTTTTGTAACAAACGCCGTCTTATGCACATCTTTGGGGTCTACTGCCATCTGAAAGTATCCGCTGCGTAAATCAAGTGATGTCATAATTTCGGTGTGCGGAATATTAGTGATCAAATCATCAATTATTGGTAGCGGATATCGCGGATATCTCGTGACCGCATTTAACTTCCTATAATCTATTGCAAACCTATAAGCTTCTGGGTCATCTAACGGCAACCCGTTTTTTCTTCCGACATAAAACAACTGGAGACGCGTAGGGCGATGTTGTTGGAACTATTCTTCCATCACCCAACATCTTCTGAACATGGTAGTCGATTATACCCTGTTTGACCCTGTCATAGCGATAAGGTCTCGAAAAAACAGGAGGACTATCACCCGTGTCAATTTCATGACAAAATACATGTGTTAGACCAGGTTTAAGCGAAAACAACCCATGAAATTCTTTAAACAAAATCTGCAATTCCTGCTTTTGTTTTGAATTTAACTTAGTGTTAGATAAATCTATTTGAACCGGTTCGTCCAAAATTGCCACTTTTTCCGTTTGCGAATCCGGAATGATTAACGATTTAGACAGGAAATCAAAACTAATTTTCGCGTGTGACATGAAATCAACACCCAGGATGCATGGATATTGCATCTCAGCAATCACATGAAATTTCCATAACTTCGAAAATTCTCTTATTTTAATTCTCAACTCAACTGTGCCTAAATTTCTGCACTGTGACCCTTGAGCTGTAACTACTTCAGCTGACGATTTTTTTATAGGACAGAAAGAAAAATATGACCGGTACGTTTTTTCTGAAATAAATGACCTTTCCGCACCTGTATCCCAGAGCGCTTTTAAAAAAGTATCATGCAACAAAATCGGCACATACGGAAGTTCAACTGGTGATAATCGCAATGAATTAATTTTAATTTTAATAGGAGGATTTGACTTAACTAGCGATCGTTTACCTCCCGCAACCCGATCGCTTAGAAGTTTAAATTGGCATTTCTTTGCCTTTCGCTGTTATAATCAACACGCCTCCAATTCTGCTTTGCTGAATCATCATTAGGACCCTTCCTAACCACCATCCTACGGTTCTGATACCGGTCTGTTCTCTGATTTGGCTGATTGTAGCGATTTCCACCCTCGAATCCTTGATTTTGATAATTACGACGAGAAAAATTATTCGCACCCCTGCCTAGTCCTCTTTGATCATTTTGACTATTTTCGACCCCAGTATCTCTCCAATTTCTATTATTCCTTCTTTGCTCAGGATTCCTACTCACATCCCAACTTCGTCTAGCAAAATTATTACTCGAACCCTGGTTTTCCCTGCAGTTATGACGTTAATCATACCGGTCTACCAACTCTATCAATTGAGTTTTCGTTGTGGGGTTTCGAACTTCTAAATAATCCTTTATTTGGGGTTCTAGTCGCATTACTATGTGATCAATCAATTTTAACTCATCATAATTCAAATTTAGCGTTTTATGCATTTTTAACAGCTGAAAAATAAAGTCTGACGGGGCTTGACCTCTCCGTTGTTTTGACGAAAAAAACTGAGCTTCTAGCTCTGATTTATTCCTTATTACCGGAAAAATATCTGATAATTTCTTTTTAAGTGTTGCAAATGCAGTCGCTTCTTCATTTACACACTCGAAGCCGATGACCTCAAACCATTCTAACGCTCTCCCAATTAAATGACCTTTTAAATATGCACACGATAGATTCGCCGGCATTTTATAGTAAGCTATATTGTCATCGATATTATTGATAAACTCAGACACATTTTCTTTACCCGAAAAAAATAACTCCGGCAAAACTCTAAATCCTGCACCTGCTCTTAATTCCGGTATTTCGTTTGGGCGCCAGTGTCGTAGTCTCCCACTACCCCCAGGGTTATTAATTACCCTTTGCATATTATCTATGTTTGGATATGTAGGATTCATAATTAATGACTACTCAAATAATAAATCACTTATTTATTATTTCCTTAGGATAGAAATTCACAATTAATAATCAACTTTAAGAACAATAAATTATCATGGAGTGCGATCAGAATTCAATTATGGACGACGGAATACTAACTGATATCACGAGGGGAATAACGCATACAATCAAACTACACATTTAAATCTAATCTACAAAAATTACAGACCTGATATCTTCTTCGGAATGAACTTTGGAAACTAGTAGAAACTATGAAGTGGATTCAATCCAGGATATCTTCAATTAAGTCTGAATCGAATTAATGAATCTTTTTTCAATAATCTTCTTCCCGCTATCAAACTTCACTTAATTAAACTAAACTCTTAGAAACACTTTCTTAAGCAATCGCGTAGTTTACTCTTTAATCAAAACACGGAATACTCCTCTATCAAACCACTTAGTCATCCTCTACTCTTCATTTCATTTCTCCCTTTTATATCTCTTTCGAACTCGCTAAACCCGAAACTATCTTATTTGCATAACTCACACTTTCAGCTCTCAGCGGGGATTGGTCAAAATAAATACAATTTAAAAGTTTTTAAGAGAAGGTTAGTGAAACGCGTAAAAACCCGTCACACATTATTTTAAAATTTAATCTGTGCGAAGAACGCGTATTTCAGCTAGTTGAAAATGAAATTAAAATAAATAGACTTTTAAAAAAAACATGGCGTTGCTTTTCCTAATTTCTTCCAATTACTTTAAGCAGTTTCTCAATTTCTCTCTTTTCCCCCGGTATGAATTGGAATTATTTGGTAGTAGTATATTTCTTCTTATAGTGAATGGATTTTATAAGTTTTTTTCACTTCCAACCATCAGTGAAAAAAAGAAATACTTTTTACGTTAAATATAATTTAGAATATTTTGTGCATTTGCGCTTCAAAAATTATCAACAAAATTATAAATTAACAGAAGTTTGCTTTGGGTATTAATGTTTTTATGTTGCCATAGCAATGGATTGTAAGTAAGTGCTCAAATAATATTAATAAAATGCTGTGTTATTTTATGTTTCACAAGCCGGGATCTGAATTGAAAGCTCAGAACAGTTACGTAGCAACAGGCTTACTTACATTCATTTTGAAGACCAATTTGAAAATAAGATGTAACAAAGACATTAAAAACACATACATTTTTTTTATTTACAAAAGCTTTTAAAAATAACACAGACCTCACAGTAATTCAGTTTTATTTTTCTTATTTCAAATAAGTGATTAGAATAATATAATATTCTATTATTGCTAATATTTTCTTTATTGTGTAGCGCTACAACATGTAAAATATGCCGGGACTTCATATTTGTGCTTTTCAATGTTCTATTCAAACCATCAAACTTAAAGGTATTAATAATGCAAACTAGCTTGCGGTTTCAAACAAATTTAAATAAATTAAACTTTTTTTAAAAATGAGTTTTTTTTAAATATAAGGCATTGAATTCATTTCCATTTACAAATAGTTAGTAAAAAAGGTTTTGTAATTTTGTATCGTACTTAAGTTTGCGCTTGAATAAACTTTGCTCTTTAAGGAATATTGAATTTATTCTTGTTTGTAACTTTTAGAAAAGCAAACATAAAAGCACCCCCATTTGAGTTCAATTTGTTTCTAGACTCGATCGTTTAATTCATTTTTTATTTTTTTTAAAGTAAATAATTCAGTAGGGAATTAAACTGTGAACTATCAAAATGTGTCAACTAACATATTGTTCAAATGTTTGCATTTGAACTGCATATTTGTTTTAATCGTGAGTAAAAGAATTTTTCACTAACAAAAAATGGTTATCTCAAAAAATAAGAGACCTTTAATTTGTAAGAAACAAGTATGTGGCCAACTACGTCTAGTCAAAGTAGTAAGAAGATATGAATCGCCGAAAAATCATCTAACTGAAGCACGAGACAAATTTAGAGAACATAACTCTCCGGAACATTCATTTTTAAATGAATATTACCTTTTGTTCGGACTTCTGCGTTTGATTGCAATCAAAGTGGTGGAACATGCAGAAGGGGAAAAGAAAACTAATTCAGAAGAACGTATAGCAAAAAATGTGAAGGAAAGGTTAGCTCATTGCAGCGAAAACTGTTTGAAATATTTTATTTTCAGCATTATATACTCCAGAAATTTATTCGTTCTAGTACAGTTAATATTCTTAAAATACACTAAGATTGATTTAATTCGAGTTTTCCAATCGTTTTTGTTCACCACATTTTATATATCAATTTATAGAAAGAGACGAGCAATTTTAAGGATCTCAAAAGATATTTGTTGCATACATAAGCAATTACCAAACTCTAATCGTAAAAAAAGGAAATGTTTTTTTACTGGAGTTTTTGTTTTTTCGATAATTATTGTAATCATTCGGCTCATACTCTTCATTGGCATATGCAGGCACAATGGCATCTTTCGGAAAAAGATGTATGAATTATCTTTGGAAATTGGTGCCTTTCATATGGAATTAAATGATTTTTCTTTAATACCTATAGCAATTCAATCGTTGTCTTACATTATATCCACGGTTGCTTTATCTGTCTTTGTTATTTATTATAGTCTGACCTGTAGCGTTATTAGAGATATTTTTCACCATTTACATATTCAAATGATCGAATTTAGTGAATTTAAAAGGATACATTGTATTCATGAAGACATCATGAAGATATTAAACGACATGGATTCCGATTTTTCATTTCCGGCTTTTATTACCGTCCTGATCAGCACGAATGGATTATTTTGTGATGTTTACAGAGCAACATTTTATAAAAATGAAACCAGTGGATAACTTCTTTTTACACTGTCTGGATTTTCTTACCTGGTTCTCCTATTATTGTTTATGATTTCAGGTTCTGCTTCAAATGAGCTGGCAAATAAAGTCAAAATCTACATGCAGTGTTTGCCTCTCGAAACTGCCGAAAATCCGCCAAAAATGAGTTTCTTCAAGAAGACATTGTTACAAGAGAATGGTCTGACTTTGTGGAAGATTTATGTGATGGATAGGTCTCTTGTAATTGGTACATTTGGTACTTTTTTAACGTACGGAATATTGCTCGGTTCTTTAGGAAAAAATGAAGCCTGAAAAACAATTAAATTAATTACTTTCGAAATGAAATCCTCTCCAGCTTTTGAAAACTGAGAAATAATAGTATTAATCAATTTAAAAGGCTAGAATTCTTTCCGTATTTCTATATCGTATCAAACCCTTGTGAAATTGCAATTGTATTTCATAAAAACTTTCCCTGGAGAATTTTTTCATGTGAATCGCTAAAGCTTTTTAAGAAGCAAAGTCTGGCCTTGATCTCAGAAAAGAATTAGAATGTTTTTGCAGGTCTTCCTGGTCTGATTTTCTATTGAAGACTTCTGCTTCGAAAACAATTATTAGTTCTAACGATAAACTGACGCTTCTCAAAAGATGCAACTGAATTAGCTTACACATAAATCATAATTTCTATAAGAAAAATAGATTCGACTTTTTACACTTATTTGTACATTTTCCTAGAATGGTGTGCTTCAATACGTTTTCATTTCCCTTTATTTTATACTTCTTTATATTGTATCCCGTATTATATGTCAGTTTCTTCTACTAGTGTTTCATTGTAGAAATATGAGCGAAACTTTATTAAAAAAAGGTATATTTTTAAAAAATATTATGTTACTATATTAAAATTAAATTCTAATGTTACGTAAAAAAATATACTTTTTCTATATCTAGATAAAAATCATTAAACCATTGCTTCAAAGATTTTTTCTAATTTCATTCTTGTTCAAAAAATCAACAATGCACCTTAAAAATACCTAAAACTTTTTAAGAAACGGTATTTTTCAAAATTTAAATTGAACCAAGAAGCATTTCCAGGAAACAATATCGCTCTTGTATGTTTCGATATAATGAATAATCAGCTAGAAGAGCCTCTTAGAAAAAGTTTTTCGTAAGGCACGTTTAGCAACGCATTTGTCAAAGATGGCTAGAATCAAAAATTTTCTTAATGACGGGGAAACTTTGGTTGAAGTGGTGTGAGAGAGTGAATATTAACGCGACTCACTGTTCAGCTACTCGAGGGCTTTTGGCGATGGACCTCGTAATTTTGAACTATGGTCAAGTGACGAAGACGACACCTTGGATGTTACTCCCTCTCCTAACTACCAAAGCACATCAAACGAAGAACGTTTGAGCTCTCGACAGATTTAAAGTGCATCGCTCCCCTACACGGCTAATATTCAGTGGTACTAGGCTCTTACTCATGACACGCCTGCCACGAGTCCGAGTTCCCACCTGCCTTGACCGTTTGGCTACTGCGGTCACTAAGTTGGAGTGGAAATGGATCCTGGAGAGTCCCTTTAAAGGATTCAAGCATATAGTAGTGAAGAGGGCTCTACATCTCCTGTAAAAAAGTTCTAGGACTCAGCTTGACTGAAGGGGATGTTTTTCTTTAGCCTTTGCCTCTGTTTACCTTGTTGTTCATGTACATATACATTTTGCTTTTTGGTAGAAGCTAGAAAGTTTATTTAAGTATTTGACCAATGTAGTCTAGATAATCATAGTGAGTAAAAAGTACGATGAAGAATATGCCAAGGAATAGTTGAAGTCTATAATTAATGAAAGAAAAGAAAAAGAAGCTAACAGAAAAATAGATATATATTAAGCTATGCATAATGTAACTTACACTCAAATCTGTCCATTTTTCTTCTTTTACGACCCAAAGCGATCAAAACATGAAAAATTTCTCAGGATTAGTTTGTAGTTAAAGGCATTCTGTTTCGTCTTAGAATTATTCGCTTCAGTTAAGTAGAATCTCTCAAGGTACTTGTAATTTACAATCAACATTGTAAAAGAAAATATCTTTATATCAAATGTAATTCAAAATGTTTATAAATTATCAATTAAACTTCCGAAAACTTTATAAATTAAGGAAAGGTTGCTTCGAGTTCTGTTTCTTTGAAAAGGCTTAAATTAATATGCTGTGATTCCTGTTTGAACCATACTGAACGAATTTTAAAAGCCTAGAACATTTGCGAAGTTATATTTCCTTAATAATTGGATTAATAAAAATCCTTTTCGAGTATAAGAAATACTACGGACAATTCTTTAGATTACACAAAAGCTTTTAAGAAGATACTAGTGCTTCAAAGCAATTAATGTTCATTTTTTCACATATTTCATGAGTGTTTAGAAGTAATGTTTACTTTATAAATTTTATATACTACTATTGTGTGTGTGTGTGTTTTCAGTTATACAACATCTAAAATATACAGGACTTGATACGAATGCGTTTCAATATTCTGTTTAACATCAGACTTAAAATGTAGAAACAATATAAATTAACTTATGGTTCCAAAAAGAAAAGATATTAAAAGTTTACCCTTTTAAGTTATAAAAAATTTATTTATATTTCTCTCTGTGCTTCTCATATAACGCTAAAAGCATTGCTATTTTGAAACAAACATTTAAATTTGAGAAAGAAAAACTTTGCTTAGGTAATATTCAATTCACACACACCTGTAGTGATATAATCTATATAAGCCAGTAACAACCTCCGCACCATGGTGATCATTTTGGTGTAGTGGTTAAGTTACTCGGTTTCGGACCCAAAGGTCCCGGGTTCTATTCTATCAGGATAAAACGCGCCACTTCACACTTTACCAGCCTTGTTCTTTTTAAAAATTCAATGTAGAAACATCGCCATTCGACTTTGGACTCGACCAATTTAGCTGTTGACTCTGTATTTCCTTTTCCAATAGAAAATAATTAATTGAGTATACAAGTAAAGGCCACAGTTCTCGAATTTTTACGGTACATTTCAAACATTTTCTGAGAGACGATCTGTTTTATATAAAAGGTGTGGCACTACTGTATACCCTACTTCTACACTGGTATTCTAGACACAACAGAACTGTTCATCCCAATACTACGCCATACCCTAAAGTACGAACGATTTCTAATTTTACAGGTAAAAGAAAGTAGCAACAGAAATCTAAAGTAAAATGTTTTGCAATTAGTGTGTAATTAAAGCTATTTGTATTTTATCCCAGATTAATTTGTTGCGTAGAATCCCTTAAGGTAATTGTAATTTATAACCAACGTTGCAAAAGGATATACCTTAATGTGAAATATAACTCTGAAAGTTTTAAGAGTTTTCACTAAAACTTCCGAGAATTTTATAAACTAACAAATGTTTCCTTTTTCATTCAAATGTTTATTTATGTTGCCACAGCAACGAATTGAAAAGTTTTCAATTAAAATGCTGTGATTGCTGTTTTAATCATAATCAAGAAACTGAAATGAAAAGTGGAAAATAATTACGAATAATAAAATTTGTGCATTTGTTCATTTTAATATATAAACACTTTTAATACCCAAAAAAATCCATTTCGAGTACAAGGTATACGGTGGACATTTAAAATAATTTTTTACATTACGAGAGCTTTTTAAAATACAAAGACCTTACAGCAAATAAGATTATTTTAGAATTTTTTACATAAGTTACTAAAAGTAATGATTATTTTATACTAATATTTTCTCTTTTGTACTTAATTACATTATTTTAAATACGCAGAACTTGATATCAATGAGCTTCAACATACCATGGAACAACACACAGATTTGAAATGTAAAAGTAATAAAAATTAGCTAAAAGGTTCAAATGGAATAGAGTAATAAATTAACCTTTTAAGCAATAAAAATTATTGATAATATTTAAGGAACATAATTTGTTCCATTGTGCTTCCCAAAAAGCTTTTTAGGGAATTTGTTATTCTCTAACAAAGACTTCAATTTCGGCTACAACAAACTTTGCTTTAAAAAATTACTGAATTAATTCTTTTTTTTTAGTGTTTATTTTTTTTTTCAAAAATAAATTTAAAAATATCACTGTTTGACTTCAATTAGATTCTGGATTTCGCCATTTGAGTTGTTGTTTCAGTATTTATTTCTTCTAAAGAAAATAATGTAAAATTCTATAAAATCAACGAACAGATTTCTCGAGATTGTTTAAAATAATGAACTGTTTTGAATCAGATTAAATGTCTTAATTGTAACTAAAAATCATTTCTCATTAACAAAAAAAAAAGAATGTTGGCAGCAAAAAATAAGATTATATTATTAAATAACGATCAATTACCTAGCGAATTCCGTCAAGCCAAAAAAGTAAAAAAGCATGTATTGTCGAAGAATCACCCAATTGAAGTGCGAGACAAACTCAGAGTGCATAATTCTCCTGATTATTCTGTGTTGAATGAATACTTATTATTGTTCAAACTCCTCCGTTTTATTGGAATTAAAGTGGCAGAGCACAAAGGAAACAAAACGAATAACAATACACAAAATCATAAAACAAGAAATGTTAAGGAAAGAGTAGTTCAATGTTTCGAAAACTCTTGGAAATGTTTCGTTTTCAGCATCGTGTACGCCAAGAATTTAGTCGCAGTTTTGCAGTTGATGTTCGTAAAAGACACTAAAGTTGATATAATGCGAGTTTTCCAGTCGTTTTTGTTTACCGCTATTTACACTTCGATTTACAAGAAGCGACGGGCAATATTACGCATATCAAAAGACATTAGTTGCATTTATAAGCAATTACCAAATCGTAACCTTAAATTTAAGAAACTTCTTTTTGCAGGAGTTTTAGCTTTTGTTGTAATGATTTTAATCATTAGACTCATACTATTCATTGGCATACCAACGAATAATAAGAAATTTTTGAATAAGTCGCTTTTTGAAAAAGACGCCAATTATATAGGGTATCTAGTGTCACTCCTTCTATTCATTGAATATTTGTCTTACATCATAGCCATCATTGCTTTATCTGCCTTCGTTACTTATTACTGTCTCATTTGCAGCTTTATTGGAGAAGTTTTTAAGCGTTTACTCATTCAAATGCATGGATTGGATACATTTACAGAATTAAAAATATTGTTTTACATTTATGAGGACATCATGTACAAAGTGAAAGATATGGATTCTGAATTTTCATTTCCGGCTTTTGTTTCTGTTCTCATCAGCACATCTGGCTTGTTTTGGTATGGTTACAAAATAGCCTTTCTTATTAATGAAATAAGTGGATACTTGCTTTACATACTTTCTGGAACTGCTTACATGGTTCTTCTGTTGCAGTTAATGATTTCAGGCTCTGCTTTAAACGAGCTGGGAAAAGAAGTCACAGTCCTCATACACTGTTTACCACAGGAAACTGCGGGAAATCAACCTAAAATAAATTTTTTTAAGAAGACATTGTTACAAGAAAATGGTCTTACTCTATGGAAAATTTATGTGATGGACAGATCTCTTGTGATCTGCACCTTTGGTACTCTTTTAACATACGGAATAATGCTTGGAACTTTAGGAAAATATAATTAAGCATGAAAAAAGTAAGGAGTAACAAATTTAAAAATCATTTTTGGCTTTAATCTAAAAGACTAGCATTATTAATTCCTTATTTCTGAATTACTTCATATCCTTATGAAATTTTAACTATATTTCGTAATTTTTTGAATAAAAAAAATTATTGGCGTATTTTCTCAAAAAGGAAAATTTAGTATGATATCGGTGAAGAATGAAAATAGTTTTGCAATCCGAACCGTTTTGTTTATTTCTGAAGATTTCTGCATCATAAGCAATGTTTAATACTAATGATAGTTCTTAGGGATTCCCTTGATATGATTTCAAGACACAAAATATGTAATAAAATATATTGTTAAATAAAAATATAAAATATAAGTTGTGTGGCATTTTATAGTTACAAAACTCTTAATTACTGTAAAAAATGTAACTATTGTGCTTTTATTTGTACTTTTTATTTTTATTGCTTTCCTTAATATGTTTTAATTTTTTCGTTTTCTGTGTTTTTCTATCGCCTGTCACGTAATCTCTGTTAACTTTTCATTTTAATAAATGTTATATTAAAAACGCTAGCTTCAGGAAAAATAATTGTATACTGAAAAACATAAATAAAAATAATACATTTATTTTGTTCGAAGAATTAGGAAGAATTACAGTTAAACTGTAACTTGTTGTAGCCAATTCACGAATTTTTCCCTTCTCTTAATTATGTTTGAAACAACAAAATTAATAAAATATTTTTGCCATTGAGATAATTGAAAAAATATTTTTTTAACAACAGTATTTTTTGACACACCTTTCAGAGAAATAAAAACACTTTGCACCAGCGTTTTATCAAGCTGTGGGGCACGCCCTCCTAGGGGGCATGATAACTCTACGAGAGGGGCACGAGCATATTGAAAAGTCGAAAATAAAAGAAAAATAAAAAAATATATTAATTTACTGTGGGTAAAAAAGCAAAAACATTCTGACATAATTAAAATAAAATACACATTTACACTGATATAATACACTTCTAAATGTATCAGCACTGCATAATATACTTGTATTATATAATTAATTTATAAAACTAAGTTATAAGTCCACTTTTAATAATTGCCAGTGACCCCATGGGCTTGCCATATATAAAATTATGCACACAAATTAACACTTACCTTAATAATTTGTATTGTTTATTATTAATTTCTTAACTGCTCATTAAAAGTTATGAAATTCTGTTCCTAATGCCACCGTTTCCCAAGTAGGCGTGAAGATGTGATGTATTTGAGGGTGCTAAGAAAGGAATAAAAAATCAAAGCAATAAATAATTCTCTGAAATAAGTAATTCCTTCACAAACACTGTCAAGCACTGCCTGTTTTTATTGCATTCCAAAGCCTTCGGAATAATTTTATGAAAAGCAGTGCACAGAAAACATCGAACTTCTGAAAGACGTATATATGCGTCAGGGGAAATTAAAGCTCTGGCTGAGCGAGACGTTTATATACACTGATAGCATTTAAGAGGTTAAAGATGTATTGTATTTTTAAAACATCCACAAACAGGAAAGTCTTAAGGCATGGGCCAACTGGGCTCGGGCCCAGGGCCTCACTCTCTGTGAGGGCCACATTTCCTTCTCGACTCCGTCTTAATAAGATCATGATTCGGATAATTTTCATGCGGTCAAATATTATTCCCGTACATAATTCTCCGAAAAACAGGGAATTTCAAACTGCATGTTAATTGGCAAAAGCGGTAAAACTGTATTGTTATGTGATGACCGTTTTCTATCCCTGTCCCCCTCAGGAGGCTCACCTTCTTAAGTGAGTACGGGTGTCACAATCCCGAGGTGCCCTAGTGATCTTTTCCTTTTCCCAAGGGGTTTATTGTCTTTGGTAAACACGGGTGTCACGACCCCGGGGTACCCTAGTGATCCTTCTCTGTTTTCGATCCTTCGTCTTGTCATCCATTTATCTATCTTTCCTTTCCTGTCTAGACCACAGATACAAAAATGTTAAACTTGCATGTTGAATATTGATTTGTAAATTATTTTACTTAGATTACTTAACTATTATGATTGACATATTTTGAGTTTCATTTTGTATTGAATTAAGTTCATTTTTCAATTAGTTTGTTCTTTTATTTCGAATTTTGTATTACTTATTTGTTGTTTTTAACTAACACCGTTGGTTTTCTGACCCGCATGTTTGCCGTGTGTGGCGTCCCGTAAGGAGGAAAATGGTGTCCTGAGGATACCTTTGCTTTCTCTTTGGCCCACGCTTCGCTGTAGACGGGAGGCAGGAGTGAGCCCGCTCCTGTCAATCGGCTGGTGATAACTCTCTTCGGTGTCCCCGGAGAGACATTACTGTAGGGTTAGTGCTGCAGATAAGGGGTGGTGGGTTTACCCGTTGGATCCTCGCCCTGATGCTGTAGTACTATATTCTGGGTGTACTCCAGGTAAGCGCCGTGCCTGACTGTTGTCAGTTGACCGGCACACTGCCTCCCTTGTTGGACTTCGTGGTGGGTGGAGGCACGCCAGGACGAAGTTTTTCACACGTCTATGGATCCAATGCTGCTGTGCCCGGGTCTTTCGTTAAGCCTTGTTTTACCCACAACTACCATTGATAATATTGCTGCACATTCTTGATTTTTAATTCTATCACTACCGAACAATGAAATGTCACATAAATCTCCGTTTATAATTCAAAAAGTTTTGACAGGGATAGGTGGAGAGCCAAAAGCCATAAAAAATTACGATCCGGTGATTTACTGATTGAAACTAAGTCTGCCATACAAAGTAAATCTTTCCTATTGGCGAAAACCTTTTTAGATTCTCCGCTAACAGTTAGTCCTTACAAATCTTTAAATTCTTGTCGTGGTATCATCTCCGAAACAGATCTTTTTTGTGCTTCTGAAGCAGAAATTCTGGAAGAGCTTACTGATCAGGGTGTTACCCACGTCAGAAGAATTACAATAAAAAAAGACACTTCCCTTTTCCCCACTAAATATTTAATTTTAACCTTCAATAGCCCTAACTTGCCATCAAACATTAAAGCCGGATATCTAAATTGTAAAGTACGTCCCTACATACCAAATCCTCTGCATTGTTTTAAGTGCCAGAGTTTCGGACGCTCACAAATTTCCTGCCGTGGCCAATTGTCTTGCTCTAGATGTGCAACCGTTGGATATTCTTCCACGGATTGTACACTACAGCCGAAATGTGATAATTGTTCCCAAACCCATCCATCAGATTCAAAATTATGCCCAAAATAGATGTTAGAAAAACAGATCCAAGAAATTTAAATCAATAAAAACATATCATACTTAGAAGCACATAAATTAATAGTTCCTCAGTTAACCCAAACATATGATCAAGCTACTAAACCTTCAACTACATCTACTACTACCCAAAAAGATCCCAAGCATCACAAATATCTTTTGTCTACCTTTGCAATCTCTAAAACCAATATCGTCTGCCAATCACATACCAAGAACGTCCACAATTTCTGTAGTCTCCACATCAACTGCATCAACTCAAACCGGTCTACTTCCTTCCACATCTTCAATAATAATAGATAAATCATGTAAATCTCAGTTACCTATACCAATTTCTTCTAGTGTTATTACTTCTAGCAATAGCCTAAATACCTCTATTTCATCTGTAACATCTGAAATTCAGACAACTGTCTCATTACTTAACACTGCCACATGCAATAGCCGAAATTTCGCTGTATCTAAAGCGGTTAATAATTCAAAACAAAGTAGAAAAAATAGGAGAAAGCTCACAATAGAACCAATGCCTGACATAGAAATTCAAATGACACCACATGAGTAGGTAAGAAAAGCCGATTCTGCGGTAAAGGCGCAGGCACAGGCGCAGGCGCAGAGTTGAGTTGTTTTCCTCCTGTGGAGGCACAGGCGCAGGCGCGGAGTTGTTTCCCTTCTGTGGATGCTGCGTGGAGTTGAGTTGTTTCCCTCCTGCTATGGTTTTGGTTTTCGAGTTGATGGGGGGAGTTGAGTTGTTTTCACCTGCTGTTGAGTTGTTTCCCTCCTGCTGCTAAGTTGAGTTGTTTTTTTAAATGTGTAAAAAAAGTTTATTGAAATGTTTAAAGTGCTCATGGCGCCACCTATTGGTTAAACTATACACTAATTATTAGATTTTAAAATGATTGAAAAAATAACGCTCAAATAAAAAAAAAATAATAAATCCAGATTCAAACTCACAGCCCCAGAACAAAATGTCTCCATAGGACAATAGTTTTTCAGTTACGCTAACCATTGTCCTATGAAGGCATGCAGACCTGAAGAAAACTTAGGTTTATAATCTCATGAATTTAATTTTGCAGGCGAAGCAGATGGCGACATTTTCTTAATTAAAATGAAATAAAAAAAATATTTCACTTATATTATTTTAATAATTTGTAAATTTTAATGCGGTATAATGATTACACATACACAGTAAAAATGTGACGTAGAATACTCGTAATCAGCGTGTGAACGGTTTACGATTGAACTTGTCTTAGCTTGTCTGATCTTGATTCTACAAGACGGCGACTGAATTCTACGTCAGAAATTATCTCAATGCTTAGAGCGGATGGATACATTGTTGGCTTTAAAAAAGTTTATTTTTATAAATCTGAAGCAAAAAGAATAATTTTTTTTTTATAAATATGGTTATATTGTTAATTTTATTCATACTGCTTTCTAGTTTAATTTATGTTGAAATAGTTTCATTTTAAAAGATAAATATCAGTATACATCTTTCAAACAAATTATCTTAGTATGTTAAGCATAAGTGATATTTTAAATATATTTTGTATAAAAGAAAGGAAAAATTTATGTTTATGTGCTTAAAGCAAACTCTTTGCCTTTTCCAAAGAGTATAAATTGTATAACTATTCATTGCAATAACCATTTAGTTAAAATATTTTTTAATTGAATAGAAATAAAAAAAATATTTATTATACATTGTTTTAATAACAAATTGTAAATTTTAATTCGGTATAATGATTACACATACACAGCAAAGATACAAAGTAAATTGTTTATTCAGAAATCAACATCTTGTATTGCGTTTTACATTACAATTGTATATATATATATATATATAATATATATATATACATTACAGGAGAGCAACAAATTATAAAATTGATTTCAGTATAAGGATTACACAAAAAGATACAAAGTAAGTTGTTTATTTACAAAAGCAGCATTCCATTTCACATTACAATCTTTTATTTACATTACAAAAATCACATTATTGTGTCATCATTGGATTTTATGTCTTACTGCTCATCGAATAGGTCTAAATTCATCAATGACCAATGTCCATGGGCAAGCGTAGTAATGCCATCATCATTAATAAACCTTTTGTCATCTTTATAGGACAGAGCAAGTTTGTTTTGCTTTATGGAGTGTATTGAATGAAATTTGGATCTAATTAAGTTCATGTCAACATATTTTAATTTTTGATTAAAAAGACAGGCTTTGTAGTCCTCAAATGTTATTTTATTTTTTATAGTTTGTTTTTTAATTCCTTTTAACCGCTTTTCAATCTTATGGTTTGTTTTGTAGGCATACATTTTCGATTTAATCC
>BMAO01034319.1:35385-79003 GCA_019973975.1 Trichonephila clavata | reverse complement strand
ACATAAACATAAATTTTTCCTTACTTTTATACAAAATATATTTAAAATATCGCTTATGCTTAACATACTAAGATAATTTGTTTGAAAGACGTATACTGATATTTATCTTTTAAAATGAAACTATTTCAGCATAAATTAAACTAGAAAGCAGTATGAAAAAAAAAATTAACACTATAACCGTATAATTAATTCAGATTTATAAAAATAAACTTTTTAAAGCCAAATCTTGTCGGAAACTTATACAAAATATTTATACAGTATTTTTTTTTCTTACTTTTGTATGAAATGTATTTAAAATATCATTTACGCTTAAACATTCTGAGAAAATTTTTGTTTAATATACCCACACTTATTTTTAAAAAGAAAGTATCTCAACATAAATTAAACTAACAAACAATATAAATAAAATTAACTCAAATTAAACATTTAAAAAATCATTTTATTCAGTTTCTCATACTATTCAAAATAATCAGGTGGATGTAACATTTCTCTTACTTCTCTTAAAATATTATCTAGGTAAAGATTTTCGAAAAATTCTTCAGTTACAAAATTTATAAATTCCAATAATAAAATGTGCTCATTTTTTTTTTCAAAAAAAAGATTATAAAAAAATATACAAGAAAACGATTTAAAACATTCCACAGCCATCTTGTAGAATCAAGATCAGACCCGCCGCCGCCTGCGCCGCCTCTACAGGAGAAAAACAACTCAACTCCCCCATCAACTCGAAAACCAAAACCATAGCAGGAGGGAAACAACTCAACAGCAGGTGAAAACAACTCAACTCCCCCTATCAACTCGAAAACCAAAACCATAGCAGGAGGGAAACAACTCAACTCCACGCAGCATCCACAGAAGGGAAACAACTCCGCGCCTGCGCCTCCACAGGAGGAAAACAACTCAACTCTGCGCCTGCGCCTGTGCCTGCGCCTGCGCCTTTACCGCAGAATCGGCTTTTCTTACCTACTCACATGAACCAAAAAAAGTAACATTCATTACACCTCCGAAGATGAAGATATGATTGTCTATGATTTGTGGAAGAATCTTTGATGGATTGCAACATGAAATCTGGATCCAAGCAATACTCGACACCTACCAGAAATCGGAAAAAATAATTTAATTATACTTTTTAAATTTGATCTATGCATGTTGTGTACAGATTTAAAATTGGGGTTTAAATTATCTTGGATATATATAAATTCACTTCGTAGCATTTTTATAGTGTGAGAATTTTAAATCAATTTTAAACCGTCAATATTAGCTTTTACATATGCCATATGCATGTCATTATTTTAAAATTTTAACTGTTTCTAAAATTTTATGTTATTTAAAACAAATGTTTGGCGCAGTATATCCGAAATCGGCTCTTGCGCCAATAAACCCCACAATCACTCACTCACTCACTTTCCATTCCTATCTAGGGCTAGGCCTGATACCATAAACAATAATTCTCCTCATTTAGTCTAAATACTGTTATTGGTCTAACCGATTTGTGGCAAGGCTTTTAAAACTGTGAGTAGTGCACATTTATTTGTTTCAAATTACCGTTTGAAAGAGTTTTTAACAATGCACTCTGTATACCAATGGCGTAACGTATACCCCCGCATTGCGGTGGGGCCCAGGTTTCTAGGGGGCTCAAGGCTTGACTGCCGCCAAGTATCTACCCTTTGTTAAATCCAACTTGGGGGCCCAAAACCTGACTTTGCAGTTGGGCCTAAATGTTCCCCGTTACGCCACTGCTGTATACTGTATACTTTTATATATATAAAGATACTACAAAAGAAAAAGTAGACAGGGCCTGCTTTTGTATAGGGGCCCCGGGCCTCAAAGAGTCTTAAGACGTCCCTGTCCACAAGTATAGTATTAGTGAATTCAATACATTGTTATTGTATGAAAAGGGGGCGATGAAAATTATGATTGAATATTGGGTCGCCATTGTTATAAGTTTGAGAAGCACTTCTTTGCACATATATACAAGGATAAACAGAAACAGGTACCGTAAAAAAAGGAACTATAAAAAAATATTAAAATTAAATATAATAAACGTTAGTCAGGAGGATGACCTGTAGTAGTGGTTCTCTACCCCCCCCCATACCTATCATAAAGACTTTCACTGATCGCTGGTCAAGCTACAAGATGCTTAGAGTCCATAAGTTGATAACTTTTGCAGAGGACAAGTTTGGTAAAGGAAGCTTTCTCTCTCTCTCTTTTTTTTCTGATTTTTTTTTCTAAATGATCTACAACAGTTATTGACAACCTTTTAGATGTGGCGTGCCAAACCAATCCACCCTTATGATTCAGCGTGCCACACATTTTTGAATCAATTCGATTCTCAAGCGATGATGCATACAAAGTTAGATAATACAGGTCAAAAATAGAGATATTTGCAGTATTACTACATATTGATTTTGCATCATTTAAAGATATTTCTTAACATAAAAATATAAACAGAATATAAAATATAACTATTACTTCTAAAAAATAATACAATTAAAAATGCTCGCGCATTATGTATTTTTAAACATATTTATTAAAATAAGAAACAGGCAACTTAAAATTTAATTATTTCCCTTCTCTATAGTTAAATGTAAAAAAAAATTAATTAAAATTTTAATGCGAACTTAATGTTGGCACAGCTCTACTTTCATATCACAAAATGCGGGATATAATTTATTACTTTTAATTTGACACGATTCTGAGCATTAAGTTTTTTTCTTTGTAGATTAGAAATATTTTTCATACGAAGAAATTTTTTCCCCTCACATATGTAGAATCAAAGGCGGAAAACAAAGTACATACAATTATCTCTCTTTGAACAATTAAATCTCGCCAGCAATGACATTTAATAATTTACAAAATAGCTGTGCATGTATCTTTAGAGTTATCTTTCACACTCTTTAATTTGAATTTAGAACTAGGTAAATGTTTCGTATTTTATTAGAAAAGGTCTTTCCTTCAAAATTTTAAGCCTTATTTTAAGAAGATACTAGTTTTAAATCGTTCGAAACTTGTTTATAACTCTAATAAAAACGTGGGCGAAGTTATCAGCAAAAATGATAATAAAAATATTGTTGCTGAAAAATAAAACATGGCTAAATAACATCATTTAATGGTACACTGGAAGCATACACTGGAAATATAATAGTTGTAAAAATACTAAAAATGTAAAAATCTGCTTTTTCATCAAAACAATAG
Organism: Trichonephila clavata; assembly: GCA_019973975.1. Lineage (NCBI taxonomy): Eukaryota > Metazoa > Arthropoda > Arachnida > Araneae > Nephilidae > Trichonephila > Trichonephila clavata. The sequence goes on along the minus strand of BMAO01034319.1, from coordinate 75,808 downwards.
TATATATATATATATATATATATAGCAGTAAATAATTCAAAAGAAGACTAATAAATCCCAAGCATCCTAAGATCATACCGGAAGAACCAAGAACATGGAACCATGACAAACCAAAAAGAAATGTAGCTAGAGTGGAAAACTATTATGATTTCTCGAGCTGTCACTGGTTTAGGACAGTGAAACAGGATTAAACAATGTTTTGTGAGATCTCAACCTTCTCCTGCAGCAGAAATTGTTTCTACATAATAGCTCCCAGTATAAACTAAGGCAAAAGCCTAAAACCCACGTGGGTGAATAAAACAGCAATAGAATAGAAATTGCAATATTAAATTACCATAAGAATCCGGAAGAAATAGACAAATATAAATATGTATAAACAAAAATATTTGCAAGAGAGGTTAATAATGAATATAACCATAATTAACAATAATGTAAATGAGCAAAGAAACTCTAATCTTACCCGATGTATACAGATTCCACAAATGTACTGACTCAATGCATTAAAAACACAGCAATACTAAGAATAAAAGCGCCATCTATATATATTTTTAGTAACTAAACTTAATATAAGCATATATTAAGAATATTATATACTATATAGACTAAATATATTAAGAAATATAACAATAAAATTATATACTATAAAATAAATAGAAATGAATACTTAAAATAAAAATAATTAAATAGCTATAACTTTGATGACATATATTTATAAATAAAATTAGCTGGATAGTTATAGTCTAGGCAACTTTGAAATAATTTTTTATAATTATTAATTCTCAATACTTCTTCAGATACTAAATCATTATTTCTTTTTATATAATTTAGAATGATATTTCTAAAAATTGAAATGTGAAGGGTACTATTCCAATATGGCATTTTTATAACATTAAAATCAAAAGAGTCGCTTTTATCAAAAATATTGGTTGATATATATATATATATATATATATATATATATATATATATATATATATATATATATATATATATATATATATATATATATATATATATATATATATCAACAGGGACGTCTTATGACTCTTTGAGACTCAGCCGATGAATACCGAAAAAATTTCCAACTCCTTTTCCAACCAAACTCAATATTCTTATGTAAAATCCAACACTGATCACGAATACATGTAGCGCTTTTAAAAATTAAAATTAGATCAAAAGTTATTGCAATTATAATTTTTCACATTTTTTCCATATTTGGCTCGGGAGACGTCATGAAAACCGAAAGCATTTTCAACTCCTATTCCAAATAAACTCAATATTCTCATGTAAAATCCGGCACTGATCACGAATACATGTAGCGCTTTTCAAAATTCCAATAATATCAAAAGTTATTGCAATAAAAAAATTTCACATTTTTCGGATATTTGGCTCGGGAAACGTCATGAATAACGAAACAATTTCCATTTCCTATTCCAATTAACTCAATATTCTTATGTAAAATCCGATACTTATCACAAATGCATGTAGCGCTTTTCAAAATTCCATTTAGATCAAAAGTTATTGCAATTATAATTTTTTACATTTTTTCCATATTTGACTCGGGAGACGTCATGAATACCGAAAAATTCCCCCCCCCCAACTCCTATTCCAACCAAAATCAATATACTTATGTAAAATTCAACGCTGATGATGAATACATGTAGCTTTTTTCAAAATTCCAATTAAATCAAAAGGTATTGCAATTATAATTTTTCACATTTTTTCCATATTTGACTCGGGTGTGTGAGTGAGTGAGTGAATGTTGGGTTTAATGACGCAAGAGCCGATTTCGGCTAAGCTGCGCCAATCAATCGTTAAAATATTAAAAATCCATTTAAAATACTCAAAATATAGTTAAAAGCTCACAAAAAATAAGTAATAAGCAGATTTTAGTGGGGCACACCCCACCAAGTCAGACAAGTGTAAAACATTTCAGAAAAAGAAAATCAAAATATTTTATATTCAAGTAAAAAATTGCTAATAACAAGTTTTTGGTGGGGATTACCCCCACCAAGTCCGATAAGTATGATTCAATCGCGCCCCTTCCGGTGCTTGGTCGGAGTTAAATATTTTTTTTCCATAACTTCTGCTTCTTGTGCTTCAACATCATATATGAGCATGTCATTTTCTTCTTCTTCTTCTTCGGAAGTCTGTACTGGAGAACTCTTTATCGGTATGTGTGGTGCCATTTTTATATGTATAGCTGTTTCGTTTATTTTTTGTAGTAGCTTTTTCGTTCTTGATCGAGATTTTGTATGTTTCCTTTTTGAATATTGTATTATACCTGCAGAAGGGAGTCGAGTACGGGAGTTGGATGGGGAAGCAGATATATTTGATGAAGGTTCCATAGGGCTGAACATAGGGTTGGTGGTGGTAAGTACTGAATTAGAAATAGGAGTCGGTGGCTGAGTTTCTGACACTGTAGTGGCTATTGAAGAGATTGAGGGCAAGAGGTGTGCTTGGGTTGAAGATGATGTGGAAACAGCAGCAGTGGATGTTGGTATATCTGGTTTTGGGAGGGATGAAATTGGTTTAAGTAAATTTAAAGGTGGACATTTTATTTTTGTTATATCTTCGTCTGTCTGTGTGGCACTGTTTATAGTAGAGGATTTGGCAGCCTGAGCGTAAGTTTGAGTTAACTGTGGAACTATTAATTTTCGTGCTTCTATATAAGATATATTTCTATTGGTTTTAATAGCTTGGATTTTTCTTTTTCAGTTTTCCACTTTGGGCATACTTTTGAATCTGATTGATGGGTTTGGGAAAAATTAACACATTTCGGCTCTAGTGTACAATCCGTGGAAGAATGCCCAACGGATGCACATCTAGAGCATGTCAATTGACCGCGGCAGGAAGTTTGAGAATGTCCGAACCTCTGACACTTGAAACAGCGCAGAGGATTCGGGATGTACGGACGTATTTTGCAGTTAAGGTATCCAGCTTTTATTGTACCTGGAAGATTCGGGCTATTGAAAGTTAAAATCAAATTTTTCGTAGGAATAATGGCGGCATCTTTTTTAATCGTAATTCTTCTGACCTGAATAACACCCTGATCAGAAAATCCATCAAGGATTTCTGCCTCAGGGGTCGTCAACAGGTCAGGTTCAGATATGACACCTCGGCTTGAGTTAAGGGATTTGTGAGGAGTAACTGTAAGTGTAGAATCGAGAAATGTTTTTGCAGACAGATAAGATTTCGATTGAATAGCTGATTTTGTTTCAACAAGTAAATCACCAGATCGCATTTTTTTAACTGATTTTAACTGATTTTTTCACCGATTGCTTGGAGGGCTTTGAAAATCGCAAAAGGGGATTTTCTGGATATTTCATTGTTGGGTAACGACAAGATGAAAAAGCGTGAAGTACTGTCAATATGTTCAATGGTATGAAATTTGGGTAAAACGAGGCCTTTAAACGGGCACATCAGAATTGGATCCATAGGCACGTGAAAAACTTCGTTCTGGAGTGCCTCCACCCACCACGGAGTCCAACAAGGGAGGCAGTGTGCCGGTCATCTGGCAAAAGCCAGGCACGGCGCTTACCTGGAGTACACCCAGAATATAATGCTACAGTATCAGGGCGAGGATCCAACGGGTAAACCCGCCACCCCTTATCTGCAGCACTAACCCTACAGCAATGTCTCCGAAAAGACTTATCACCAGCCGATTGACAGGAGCGGGCTCACTCCTGCCATCCGTCTACAGCGAAGCGTGGGCCAAAGGGAACGCAAAAGGTATCCCCAGGACACCATTTTCCTCCTTACGGGATGCCGCACACGGCAAACATGCGGGTCGGAAAACCAACGTTGTTAGTAAGAAAACAAAGAAATAATACGAACATCAAAATAAATTGTCGAAAAAAAATATTAAACGAATTTAACGCAATACAAAACGAAAAATATAGCATTATTAATGAATATTGTGAGTAATCTAATAAAAAATTAATCAAAAATTTTGTACATGTAAATTTCAAAAAATTGTCTGTAGTCTAGACGGGAAAAGAAGAAAAGGGAAAATTGAATGACAAGAGGGTCGAAAATAGAGAAGGATCACTAGGGTACCCCGGGTTCGTGACACCCGAGTTTACTAAAGACAGTAAACCCCTTGGGAAAAGGAAAAGATCACTAGGGTACCTCGGGATTCTGACACCCGTACTCATGTAAAGAAGGTGAGCCCCCTGAGGGGATATTTGGCTCGGGAGACGTCATGAATACCGAAAATATTTCTAACTTTTATTCCAACCAAACTCAATATACTTATGTAAAATTCAAAGCTGATCACGAATACATGTAGCGCTTTTCAAAATTCCAATTAGATCAAAAGTTATTGTAATAAAAATTTTTTACATTTTTCGGATATTTGGCTCGGGAGACGTCATGAATACCGAAAACATTTCCAACTCCTATTCCAACCAAACTCAATATTCTTATGTAAAATCCGACACCAATCACGAATACATGTAGCTCTTATTAAAATTCCAGTTAGATCAAAAGTTATTGCAATTATAATTTTTCACATTTTTTCCATATTTGGCTCGGGAGACGTCATGAATACCGAAACAATTTCCAACTCCTTTTCCAAACAAACTCAATATTCTTATGTGAAATCCGACACTGATCAGGAATACATGTAGAGCTTTTCAAAATTCCTATTAGATCAAAAGTTATTGCAAAAAAAAAATTTCACATTTTTTCCATATTTGGCTCGGGAGACGTCCTGAATACCGAAAAATTTCCAACACCAAACTCAATATTCTTATGTAGAATCCAACACTGATCACGAATCCATGTAGCGCTTTTCAAAATTCCAATTAGATCAAAAGTTATTGCAATTATAATTTTTCACATTTTTTCCATATTTGGCTCGGGAGACCCAGAGAAATCTTAAGATTTTGAGGCACTGATTCCCTATGCAAAAGTAAGACCTGCCTGAGAACTTTAAAAGTATACAGTATTCAGCATGCATTGTTAAATATGCGTTCAAATGGTAATTTGAAACGAATAAATGTGCATAAAGTAATGTGTAGTGCTCAAAAATCTAGGCACAAACCAGTTCACCCGATAGCCACATTTCGACTAAATGAGTTGAATGAGTGATTATGGTATTAGACCTAGGCTGAGACATGGACAATGGTCATCACATATTAATACAGTCTTACCTCATTTATATATACCGGGTGATACGCAATTTGAAATTCTCTGTTTTTCGGAGAACATGCACGGGAATAATATTTGACCACATTAAAATTATCCGGATCATGATTTTATTAAGACAGAGTCGGGAACGCGCCCCCCCCCCCTCTCGAGAGCGAGGCCCTGGGCCCGGTCCCAGTTGGCCCATGCCTTAAAACGTCCCTGTATATCAATCAACATTACAAAGAAAATTGATGTGGAATGAAGAATATTTCAATTTTCATTACGTTTTGGATAATAAACAATGGCCACTCCCCTTTTTCTCAAGGTAAGGTTTTGTCCAAAAATTACTTTTTTCTAAAATTTATATTTTTAAAATTGTGTAAATTTACTGTATGCAAGTACTCTATGTTCCTTATGTATAATTGTGTATACTGAAGTTACAGTTTTGAGATAATCTTAAAACATTTAGATACAAAGCAGATATCATAACAAAAAAATGATAATTTTCAAAAAATTCATAATTCTTTTACGTAAAAGTATGTTTTAAAAACATCACTTTAGTATAAATGTAAATGTTTATTTATTGTCCAGACAAGTTTTTAAGCTTTAGTATTCAAGAGTTTTTCAATAAAAGTTACCTATTTATAACTCACAGATGTGTAAGGTTTTTTGTCGTCGCGAGAAGTTCGTTACGTATATAAAAATGCATAAATTTTTAAATCAGCTATTGTATTTTGGCTGTTTTAGAAATCATTTGTCCATTTTAGAAAAACTTTTGATATTTAAATGTTTAGAAACTGTGTTTGTATGTTAAAATACAAAATCCTAATGAAAACTTTCAAAATGTCGTAAATGTATTCCAAAATGCAATCAAAAATTCTTAACAAATCCATATTAGTATATTTTCCACATTATATTTATGATGCATTATGGTCAACTTTGATGTTTGTAATGCATCAAAGCTAAAATTCATCAAAAATTGATGCAGAATTTTAGAAAATTCATGTAATTATTACAAAATATCTTGCTAAACAGAGTAGATATTTTGTATTTTATTGGAAAAGGTATTTCCTTCAAAAGTTTAGTCATTTTTTTAGAAGATACTAATTTTAAATCCTTAAAAACTTGTTTATAAGAACTCTAATAAAAAGTGGCACGGCTATTTGCAAAGATAATAATAAAAATATTTTAAGTTGTTTGAATATCAAAATTGCATAAATGAGGCAACACGCCATTTAATGGTACACTTATTGCAATCAACATAGATACTGGACAGGTAATAGTTGTTAAATTACTAAAAATGTAAAAATTGCTCTTTCATCAAAATAGTAAAAAAATTGTTATCAACAAGTTTTAAACTAGGAAATTGAAGGGGAATCAAGTCTATTACAACTTTGATTGCATTTTGGATAATAACTAATATTTCCTGTTTCTCAAGGTAAAATTTTGTCCAAAAATTACTGTTTTCTAAAATTTATATTTTTAAAATTGTGTCAATATACTGTATGTATGTACTCTATGTTCCTTATATATAATTGTATACTTTGAAGTGACATTTTTAAAATATTTTTAAATCATTTCAATAGAAAGCAGATATTTCAAAAAATGATAATTTTCAAAAAATTTATAATGATTTTACGTAAAAGTATGTTTTGAAAAATATCACTTCAGTATAAATATAAATGTTTACTTATTGTACAGACAAGAGATTTTAAGCCTTAGTATTCAAGAGTTTTTCAATAAAAGTTACAAGATTATAACTTGAATGTGTAAGTTTTTTTGTTGTTACAAGAAGCCCGTTACATACTTAAAAATACTTAAATTTCATGTTCAAAAACATAAAATCAGTTTTATTTTGGCTTTTTTAGAAATTATTTGTCCAGTTTAGAAAAACTTTTGAAATTTAAAAGTTTAGAAACTGTGTTTGTATGTTAACACACAAAATATTCATGAAAACTTTAGAAATGTCGTAAAATTAAATTGTAATCAAAAATTCATAACAAATCCATATTGGTATATTTTCCACATTATATTTGTATGTTTTATATTTTACATATTGCCATATTGGTATATTTTACTCAACTATGTGGTTTGTATTGCATCAAAGCTAAAATTCTTAAAAAATTGATACAGAATTTTAGAAAATTCATGTAATTATTACAAAATATCTTGATAAACAAAAACTGAAAAATGCTATGTAAGTATTTTCTGGGCATTTTAAGACTTTTTTGTTTCCTATTTTACTTAAAATCAATTCAGAAGATGCTAATGTTTAATAAAACGAGAGAAATACATGTTGTAATTCATAATTTTTGTGATTGACACTTAATAGTAAAAATGCAATTTTTTCAAAGCAATGTTTTTAAAACTACATGTACCTTTTTCTCAAAATCTAATTCAGGAATACACCAGCTATTTTAACTGCATACTATTGATATGTAACTATATATACTGAAGTGAGCTCTTTGAGATGTTCCCAAATTTGTTTTGCTAAAATACAATTATCGTAAAAAAAATATTGCAATTCATAGCGATACATTTGCGATACGCATGCTTTTGATAAAACGAAAAAATATTTTTGAAAAATTTCATTTCAGTATAAATATAAGAGTTTGTTTATAGTACATACAAGTTTTTGAGCTTTAGGTTTCAAAACGTTTTACCATAAAAGGTACATAGTTGATATACAATGATTTTTGTCGTTGCTTGTCAAGCTTGTTATATACATAAAAATACAAAACTTCATGTTTAAAAACATAAAAATAGTATTATTTTGGCTGTTTTACAAATCATTTGAACAGTTTAGAGAAAATTTTGAGATCTGATACTTTTAGAAATATTGTTTGCATGTGAATATATAAAATCCTAATGAAAACTTTCGAATTGTCGTAAAATCACATATTCCATTATGCACACCAAAACCACAATCATACATTTTCATAATATATTTCTGATTATTTATGGTCATCTTTGATATTTTTTAAGCATCAAAGTCAAAAATTCTTCAAAAATTGATACAGAATTTGAAAAATTTGATTTAAATGATACAAAATATCTGGTTAGACAAGAACTGAAAAATGCTCTGTATGTATTTTCTGGGCAATTTGAGTAAAATAGGAATCAAAAAGTCTTAAAATAAATATAGAAGAAGATAATGTTTAATAAAATGGGACAAATACATATAATTCATAACTTTTGTGATAAAGTGACATTTTTTATATTAAAAATGCATTTTTCTCAAAATGATGTTTTCCGAACTGCGTGTGCCTTTTTCTCAGAATCTACAGAAAATATGCTCAGGCAATTTTACTGAATATAACTGATATGGGAGCTTTTATAAATATTCCCAAAATATTTTCTCATAAAGCATTTATCGTAGAAAAAAATGGCAATTTTGAAAAATTTCATAGTGATATTTTTACGTTGCATAATTTTGAAAAAAACTGGACAATATATTTAAAAAAGCTCACTTCAGTATAAAGGTAAAAGTCTAATTAATGTACAGACAATATTTGAAGTCTTTATATTTAACAGTTTCTGAGAAAGAGATACACAAAAAAGTTCAATTTAACATTCGATGTATAGAGAGTTCCGACTACCCTTTGGCCTATCCGCCTGTTTCATTAATTTTCTATGAAATTTCTTTTTAACTTTTATGTGATTATAAAATCGCTTTCCGTGGAGAAACCATGATTATGCAATTGTGAGTTGTTACTTAAAGTCAAGCGAAGAGAGAGAGGAGTCGATGGTCATCAGGCTGACACTGAGGATAGACATAATAATTGAAGTCATCGGAGTTTAAGTAAAGGGAGCCGAGATCTCTAAGGACAAAAATTGTCAGTGCTAAAGAATTAGTAATCACAGATTGTACTTTAAGAATTATTACTAACATTTAGGTTAGTAATTAAGGGGATGCTCCCTTCGCTTAAATAATAGTTTGCAGTAATTTTAAAGTCAAATAAAGGTGTTGATTTTACAAAATTGTCTCTTACTTCTGTGCATTTACAAGCGACCGAAAGATCTATTAGCATTTCCAGTATAATACATGGAAATGATGCTGGTTACGAGATGCTTACACATACGAGCTGTAGCAGATTCAGGGTCATTCAGGGCTCACCCCAAAGAGGCTTACTACTTACTACGTTACCCCTCAAAGGAAAAACAAAATTGTGGATGTTTTTTTTTGTTTTTCACCCCCCCCCCCTCCCAAAAAAGGAATTAAAAAAACTCAACACATTTAGTATGGAATTAAAGTAATTTCTAATTTATTGTAAATAATTCGCCTCATAGATGTAAAATATTTCAAGTTAATTGTAATTTATAATCAACATAATAATTTTATTTGAAATGTATTTTAGAGTGATTTTTTGAACTCTCACTTAAAACAAAAACTTTCGACATCTTTATAAATTAACAAAAATTTGCAGTGGATTCTACTGTTTCTTAATGTTACCATAGCAATGAATTGAAAAAAAAATCAAATTAAAATACTGTAAATGGTGTTTGTATCAAAAAGGATGTGAAACAAAAAACGCGCAACAATTAGGAAAATAAGGCATGCATATATTCATTCGAATGTATTATCGTTCTGAGTAACCATTGTAATAAAAATTCGACCACGAACAGTTAGAATATTTTTTATTATTGTAAGAACCATTAAAAAATACAAAAAAAAACTCACAATAATTAATTTAAGTATTATAAGTAATTATCTTTTTAATAATATTTTCTTTTGTGTTCAGTCAAAGCAGCTAAAATATGCAGGATTTGATATCAGTATATTTCAACATGCCGTGTCACAAATGATTAAAAATGGAAAAATCATGCAAATAATATTTTCATTCGAGAAGATTTAACCACCCTTTTTCCGCAATAAAGGAATAATGGACTTTAATTAAAGAACGGAGCTAATTTCTCTCTGTGTGGCGCAAAAATAGCTTATTAAAATTTTTTATATGTTTTCACTAACCACAGTTTGAGTTTGCGATAGGATTAACTTTGTTTAAAAATATTATCGAATTCCTTCTTTTTTAGAGCTTAATTTTTTCATAAGTAATAATAACACAAAAAAGATTATAATAATACAAAAAACTACGCAATTTTACCAATTCGATTTTGGACTCCACTTTTTGAGTTATTGACTGAGTTATTCCTTTTTCTAAAGAATGTAACATTGTAAGCAACACAAGTAACGGTCACAGCTCTCTAAAAGGTGGTCTAATATAGATATTGTTTAAAACTTTTGAACTAAATTAAATAGTTTAATTGTGATTAAAAGCATTTATTAATAACAAAAAATGTTTACTACAAAAAAATAAGACATCTTTAATGCGTAACGATCAAAAATTTAACGAATTACGTCAAGTATAAAAAATTAAAAAATATGTACCCCTAAAGAATCCTCTAATTGAAGTACAAGACAAATTCAGAGTACATAACGCTCCTGACTATTCTGTGTTGAATGGATATTATTTATTGTTCGGATTCCTGTGTTTGATTGGAATTAAAGTTGCAGAACAAGCCGAAAAAACAACAAACAATTCACAAGGTCATAAAACAAGAAACATTATGAATAAAATTGTTCCTTTCTTCGAAATCTGTTTGAAATATTTTGTTTTCAGTATTGTGTACGCAAGGGATTTATTCTCAGTATTTCAGCTGCTGTTCTTAAAAGATATAAGGATTGATTTAATTCGTGTTTTTGAATCGTTTTTGTTCACTGTTGTTTTCACATCAATTTAAAGGCAGCGACGAACAATGTTAAGGATCTCAAAAGACATTGGTTACATATATAAGCAATTGCCAAATTGTATTCACAATGAAAAGAAACGCATTTTTACAGGAGTTTTAGTTTTGGCGATAATTATTATAATTGGTCGTCCCATTTTATTATTTGGAATAGCAAAGAGTAAAAGGAACTTTCGAAACACGATGTACAAATTGTGTCTGCAAATAGGTTTTCATCCTATGGTCACTGCTTCCCTCTTTTTAGTAGAGGAATCGCTTTCATACATCACAGCTATGATTGCTTTATCAGTCTTCGTTACTTATTACAGCCCTCACCTGCAGCTTTATTCGAGATGTTTTTAAGTAGTTACTTATTGAAATTCACGGATTGGGTTCATCGAATGAATTTAAAATGTACATTAGATTTATGAAGACATCATGAAGAAGCTAAATGACATGGATTCCGAATTTTCATTTCTGGCTTTTATTACTGTCCTCATCAACACGACTGGCTTGTTTTGGGATGTTTACAGATTAATATTTTATTCAAGTGAAACCAGTGGATATTTTCTTTTCTCCCTTTCTGCAATTTTTGAAGTGAAAACTTCTTTAGCGGCGTTGGGCACTTTTTGCTTCGGTAAAATCTTATGAGTTCGCGTCACCGACATGCTCTGACTGGCGCATGCGCAGTGCGTTGTTCACCTTAGACACTTTTTGGATGGGTGAAATCTCGTGCGTTCGCGTCGTCGAAATGCTTATAGCAATATATCTGTAGCTACACAGCTAACGCGTATAGTGCTGTGTATATCTTATAAGTGAAGTGGAATGGATTTAGTGAAAAGTTCAATGTGTATATACTGTGAATTGCTCGTTGCGATTCCGAGAATGGGCAGTACATGTTTATGGTTGCCGTTTATATTTCGCCTGAAAAATCTATGAGACAGACAAATACAACAATTTTTATTCGAAAATTTGATGATTTATACAAAAGAAGATTTGGCGAAAAATATGATAATCTACCGATGGTTTTAAGTTGAGACTTTAATATTAACTTTGCAGATGATAAAAAATCTACCACTAATTGAATTTCAAAAGGAAACACTTAATTTAAATCTGTCCAATGATCGAAAACTCAGTACTACAAAATATAAAACGTCGATCGATGCGGTTTTTACGTATACTTAGATAAATTTGAATCAAACATTTCTCTTTCTTACTCTAGTTACCATAAGCCTATTGTATCTTTTTTAGAACAAAATGAAATAATTGAAAATAAAAAAAGTCTTAGTATTGTTGAAATTGATAATGACAATGATGCAAACAATTAAAATAATGTTAAAAATCAAGTACATTGAAATTTAAGTAAATACAAATGCTATCCATAAGTAATATGATTGTATATTAATTGTTTTTTCAATTGAATTGTATTTATATTTTGTCATGATCTTGTACAGCCCCAAAAAAATTTGAATAATAAAAAACCATACAAACATGCATGTAATTGTTGCTCGAAGTCTCAATAGATGTGAAAACCTTTTTTTTTTTTGAAGTGAAAACTTCTTTAGCGGCGTTGGACACTTTTTGGTAGGGGAAAATCTTATGGGTTCGCTTCACCGACATGCTGTGATTGGCGCATGCGCAGTGTCTGTTCGCCTTGGATGGGTGAAATCTCGTGCGTTCGCGTCATCGATATGTTTATAGCAGAATATCAGCAGCTATACAGCTGACGTATAGTGCTGTGTACACCTCATAAGTGAAATTGAATGGATTTAGTCAAAAGTTCAATGTGTATATACTGTGCATTATTAAAATAATAGTGTTTTTGTTTGATTATTATTTGAATCATTTAATTGAAGAATCGTTTCCAGTACAATAGTGTGAGTACTAAATAAATATACTAATATTTTTCAGATAAAAAATAAATAACAGAAAATTATTTTAAATACTCGCATTTATTTTGGCATATGAAAAATTTTTAAAAAAATTATTTTAAATCTTCGTATTTATTCTGGCGTTTGAAAATTTTGTATTATTTATTTTCTAATATTTAACCTCTACAATGCATCACGCAATCCGGATTAGTATTTCACAGTGGCTTAGACATTTTCTTACTACCGTGGTAAAACAGACTTCTAGTTGTTCAATCATAATTTTATCGTGGATTTTGAAATTAAAAATTTTATAAAATCTAATTATAATTCAAGATTAATGTGTTGAAGTTTAAAATATGGTTATTAATGCAAAATTATAGTTTATTACCTTATATCATTAAAATCTTTAGTTTAAAATAATAAAAACGGCTCCGATTTTAATTCCATTAAATATTTTATTTTATTTAAAAATTTAATGTTTCGAAATCATTATTTATTAATTTAAATTGTCAAAAATAAAATATATGCTCTGCTATTTTTTGCAAAATGATTATCTATAATTTTATATCATTCGATTTTATTAGAAATTTACGAAAAAATATTGTCAGGGAATTAGGGTTATTTTAAATATCCGTTTTTCATATTTGCTTAGATCCCTAACATTTTCCCCTTATTTCTGCTTTGTCAATGACTATTCACAAATCACAGGGAGGTACTTATGATGCTACTGTCTACGAATACGATCGCAAACATCCTAGATAATTAGTTTACGTAACTTTAATAAGAGTAACGAGGATTCGAGGTTTATTTTTGGTTACTCAAGAAAATATTAGCAGCAGCTGGAAATTTTAGATTGGTAGAACAGGAACATCTCTAAATGCTTCAGAAACAGATAAACATCATAAAAGATCAACAAGTCATCGAGAGGATCTAACGTTAGAATCGAAAAGGTTACAAAACAATACACTACAAACGGTCGCCAAAACTTTTCTAGAACTCATCTCCAACAAGAAAGGATTATTGATATTTTCATTCAATTGTCAAAGTTTGCATGCGCATGCAGCTGACCTAAAAAATGATGCTATCGTAAAAAAAAGTCAAATGTTCTGCTTTTGTCAGAAATTCGTATGAAAAACAAAGAACCACTTGATATTCTGAATTTCAACTGTTGTAAGTTATAAAAGACCCGAAGTTCCAGCAGCAGGCGTAGCTATTTATCACATTACTCAAGATGCGTCACACTTCATTACTTCACATATACATGCATACCAAAATTCTCTAGAAGCATTGGTCATAATGTTTCTGATATAGGCAAATATGCGTTGCGATTCCGAGAATGGGCAATACATATTAATGGTTGCCGTTTATATTTCGCCTGGAAAATCTATGAGACAGATACAACAATTTTTATTCGAAAATTTGATGATTTATACAAAACAAGGTTCTGAAATACTCGATAAAAGATTTGGCGAAAAATATGATAATGTACCAATGATTTTATGTGGAGACTTCAATATTAACTTTGCAGATGATAAATATCTACCACTAATTGAATTTTTAAATGAGACACCTAATTTAAATATGTCCAATGATCGAAAACTCAGTTCTACAAAATATAAAACGACGATCGATGTGGTTTTTACACGCGATACTTAGATAAATTTGAATCAAACATTTTCCTTTCTTACTTTAGTTACCATAAACCTATTGTATCTTTTTTAGAACAAAATGAAATGATTGAAAGTACAAAAAGTCTTAAGTATTGTTGAAATTAATGATGCAAGCTATTAAAATAATGTTAAAAATTAATTGAATACATTGAATCAATCAATACATTGAAATTTAAGTAAATACAAATGCTATCCATAAATAATATGTTTGTATATTAATTGTTATTTCAATTGAATTGCATTTATATTTTGTCATGATCTTGTACAGGCCGCAATATATTTGAATAATAAAAAACCATATAAACATGCATTTAGTTGTTGCTCGGAGTGTCAATAGATGTGAAAACCAAATTGATGTTGATCATTTTAATTCAAACATTATGAAATTTCAAATTTTAACACCAAAAGTTCTAAGTTTTCACTTCTATCGGCAGTCTCTATAACTGCCAATTTTTTCCTTGGTTCTTCTGCTAGTGTTAATGATTTCAGGTTCTGCTTCAAACGAGCTGGCAAATGAAATCAGAGTCCTCATACAGTGTGTACCGCGTCGTGAATCTGCGGATTATGAGCAACATATCAATTCTTTCAAGAGGACATTATTACAAGATAATGGTCTGACCTTATGGAAGATTTATGTGCTGAACAGATCGCTTGTAGTCGGCACCTTTGGTACTCTGCTAACGTACGGAATATTGCTTGCAACTTTAGGAAAAAAATAATTCAACTTGAAAACAACATGAAGCTAGCTTTTGAAATCTAAGAAATAATAGAAATACTTTTCTTCAAAAATTACCATCCTTTCCTTATTTCTGTATTTCATCATGTTATTTTGAAATTCTATGTAATTGTATACCATAATTTTTTTTCTTTAAAAAGGGTATCGGTTAAGCTTTTTATTGAATAAAACTCTTGCTTGATATTAGGAAAAAAAATAGGAATATTTTTTTTTCAATTCTACTTTTGTTTTCTTTTCTACCGAAGACATCTGCTTCAAAAATAACCATTATTTCTAGCGATGGGCTAAAGAATATTTCTGGTACCGCGCGCGCGCGATATAATTTAACTTATTTTCACATAAAAAAAAGTATGTCACAAAAAATGGATTCCAAAATGAAGCATTCTTTTTTACCGGAAATAGCAATTCTTGTTTGTATTTTTTTTACAAAGGCTTTCTTCAATGTATTCTTATTTTTTTTCCCTTTATACTACACATTTTTCCTGTTCCCTATCATGTAATCTACGCTATATTTTCTCTCAAACATTATAGTAAATAAATATAACTTTAGAAAAAATAAATGTTCAGTTTAAAAATAAATTTTGAGAGAGAGAGAGAGTGATATAGTTTTATTAAAGGTAAACACAAATGTTTCGAAAATAAAATACCGTTTTTTTTTTCATGTATAATCTAAGTTGTTTAGGAAAAAATACTTGGAAAAATACTTATTTATACCTGGGATACTGGCAATATAATTTTTTATGTATTATATTTATTTTAAACATTTCAAATAAGTGTCAAAAGAGGGTGCCACCAATGAAATTGCTCTCACACTTAGGGATTTTTTTTCGACAAACAGTCGCCAAAACGTTGCCCATTTGAAAGAAGATAACCACACACAGTTCGATTTTTCTCAAGAAGCATCTTTCAGAAGTTGTGTTTGTAGAATAAAGCATGCGTTGTACAAAGTTTATGATATGAGCTTTATTTGTAAAGACGTTCAAGGAGTATTTAGAACAGTAATTAATAGGCGTCTTAGAAAACTTGACTCGTAAAGAGATCCAACAATAGAAAGAATTTAGTTGAGATAACATGCCATTGATTCAAAAGAATTATGCAAAGAAAGGGAAAGGAAAATTATTGATATCGCGGGTAAATCGTGGGAAATATAATTTTTTTAAAACATGGTTATCATCAATAGGGAACTCGATATTTAAAAAAGGATCGTTCCAATTTTGTTACAACAAGTTTTTTCTTTCCACCGTTAATTTCCGCTTTTATTTTTATTAAATTTATCCACTACTTTACGATACGACAGCGTTTCTAAAATTGTGGGGCGTCACCCCCTTTTGGGTGGTTACAACCCTATATGAGGGTCGTAAGCATATAAAAAATGAAAGATTATTTTAAAAATTTATTAATTTACTGAAAAGAAGCAAAACGAAATGCATTCTGACACAATAAAAAAATAAAATACACATTTACAATTATGTAATATACTTATAAATATATCAATAATGCTCATCGTATTTCATAATTAATTTATCAAAACTAATTAAAGAACAAGTTTAATAATTACTAGTGACTCTCATGGGCTTGTCATATACAAAATTAAATATTTATCTTGATAATTCGTACGGTTTATAATTAAAGTCATATTGCAACTTTAGCGTCAAAATAAAATAGTCAATTCAATACATTGTTATCGTATGCAGGAGAAGCGCGATGAAAATTTTGATTGAAAACTGGGTCACAAATGCTGAAAGTTTGAGAAGCACTGCGATACGACGAATGAGCTATACTGGGTAAGTAGTTTTATATTTAAATAGTTTTAAGGTTATGCATAAAAATAATTTCGCAGATCCTACCGACAAAAAAAAATATAAAATAAAAGCTGCTTACTGATTAAAAGGCAACTTTAGCAAATCAGATAAACCTTTTTTTTACAAGTTCAAAAGTTAAAAATAACAAATGTAGTATAATACTAACCACTTGCAAGTACACTGATAGGGGAGGGGGTCTAACACAAAGAAAAAAACATTGTAGAGTGAGGAAATTTCGGCAATACATTTTTTAAGGTAACATACACTCATGTCCATAAATTAAGGATAATTCAGAATCACACAGAAATTGAACTCTAAAATAAAAATTTCACCTGTAGAATTATCACACACATCTTGAAGAAAAATATGCAAATTACAGGAAACCACCAGATGGAGCGAAAAGTACGTCACAATGACGAGAGTGTAAGAGAGGGGTATATAAGGAATGGTGGCAAAGAAGTAAAATTGTTCACAAGCGCTTTAAAAGTCTTTCACTGCAATAACCACATAGTTATGGCACAAAGGAAGCATTTGGATGATTTTTTACGTGGTAGAATTATCGGACGACTGGAAAGTGGACGTGCCCAGCTAGAAGTATCCGAGGAACTTGGAATCGCCCAGAGTGTCATCTCCAGGCTTTGGCAACGATTCCAAGATGATGGTAATGGGAGTAGATGTTACAGCACAGGTCGCCCCCGAGTTACAACGCCGAATGAGGACCGGTATTTGGCAGTTACTGCCAAAAGAAACAGACGGAGCACAACATCAGACCTATCTCGTCAGCTCTCTTCAGCTACCGGTACGACAGTTTCAAGGTTGACCGTGTACAGACGCTTAGGGCACATTGGTTTATATGCTCGTAGGCCTGTCAGATGTGTTCCCCTTTCCGCAACTCACTGTCGTCTGCGATTAACCTGGAGTAGAGAGCATGCATTGTGGACACCGCAACAGTGGTCTTGTGTGATGTTTTCCGACGAGTCCAGGTTTAGTTTGCCGTCTGATTCTAGCCGGACTTTCATATGGAGAGCGCCAGGTACCCGTTACCACCAAGAGAACACCATTGAATGACACCGTTACGGTGGTGCAGGATGGCTCGTTTGGGGAGGAATTATTCTTGGTTCCAGAACTGACCTGCATGTTCAGAGTGTAACGATGACAGGCCACATCTATCGGGATGTCATTCTGGAACAACATGTACGTTTGTTTCGGGGTGCCATGGGTGCTGAAATTCTGTTTATGGAGGACAACTCCCGTCCTCACCGTGCAAACATTGTAGACGAATGCCTTCAATCGGAGGATATCACCCGTATGGATTGGCCAGCATACTCACCGGACTTGAATCCAATAGAGCATGTGTGGGATATGCTTGGCCGACGAATTGCAACCCGTCAACCCCCTCCCACCTGTCTACCGGAACTTCGGAGAGCATTGCTTGATGAGTGGTGTAATATTCCTCAAGATCAGATTGATAATTTGATACTCTGCATGCGTAGGCGTTGTAAGGCGTATTTCATCGTCCGGGAGACATCCTCCGTATTAAACATTATGCTAACCATATTATACTGTTTTTTGTAAATAGGTTCTTTTTTGAAATTTGCTCCAGGGAGTAAAAATCGCAACTTTTATTAATTATGTCAAACATATAGCATCTTTTTTGCTCTTTACCTTTTGTTTAATAAATAGACTTTACAAATTAGTCAAATTTGTTTTGCTTCTGTTTCTTTCTTTGCCTGAACTTCATTATCCTTAATTTATGGACATGAGTGTATTTAATTAGTAACAGGTTAATGTAACTATGAAAAGAGCCATTTCTAATGTGAAATAACGGTACTTTTATAATCGGTGTAACCACCAAAATCTTGAATGCATAAAAACGTCCATGTATTTTGTCATACAGATCATGGATGAGATGGAGTTCCATGCCTGTAGCGCTTGATAACACAGGAATGATTAATGCCACAGATGTGACGCTGGAGTGTTCGTTCGATGATGACCCATTCGTGCTCGATTGAAGAGAAATATGATGATCAAGGAAGGCAAGGCAACATGTGGACATTATTTAGACAAAATGCTCCCTTTAGAACACTTTGGGTTACAACAGCGGTATAAAAGTGCTCGTTATCCTGTTGTACCCCCCCCTCTCCATGAATGCGGTTCATAGATGACCCCGCAACAAATTGAATACCTAGAATGACCAAGTTTAAAGTCAGGGTGTGTGGAATAACCAAGAGAGTTCTCCTGCGTCATAGAAAATTGCTCTGCAAACCATAACACCAAATGTAACTCTAGAGTGTCTAGGCAGCAAACAAATTGGTTGAAAGTACTAGCTTGGCTTCCTTCTAAGCAACATATGGCATCAATGCCACTAAGGCAGAATCAGCTTTCACCAGAAAATACAACAGATCTTCCTTCCGTACTCCAATGTGGCAGCGGTAGCCAAGTGGTCTAGGCATCGGATCGTGGCTAGCATGTCATGAGTTCGATCCCAATATCACTGAAGATCCGCCGTGTAGGGGAGCGATGCACGTAAAATCTATCGAGAGCTCAAACGTCATCCCGTTGGTGTGGTGTGGTAGTTAGGAGAGGGGGTGCCAGCTTAGGTGTCGTCCGCGTCACTTGACCATGGTTCAAAATTACGCGGACCATCCCCAAAATCCCTCTTGTAGCTGAACAGTGGTACGTTAATATTCACTCACTCACTCTGTACTCCAGTTACCAAGATCGACTCTCTTTACCAAAGGAAAAGGGAAAACTATTGCTTTGATAATTTGAATGAAACTCTTCAGAACAACTGTAAAAAATTCAAAATAAACAGAAATATTACATTTAAGAAAGTCATTGAGGAATGTAATTGTAGTTTTCCTTGGTGATGTGTGTGCAATATTTGTTGTTTCCGAATTTCGAAGGAAATTTATGATTACTAAAGATGAGGACTCCTTATGATTACTGAATGTGAGGATCTCTGTCTGACTAAAGGCGAACCAGCCTTACTTGTACAAATTATACAACGGTTCATACTCCTGGCTCAAATTGAAAAACTGTAATATACATGTATTCTGTAGTTCTATTAGCTCAAATCTTTTGTCAAAAAATTTGTTCTTGATGCTCTTCTACATTTAAATTCCTCACTGAAGCTGCCTCGTTTAATACTTGTTTGATACTGTCCTCAGATTTTGATAAAACTGAAGCTCTTGCATCTTTATGGAAAGTTGAGTATTTAGTTCTGCTGATTGTTAAAAATATCTCTGTATGAGATACGAGTACAGCTGTGGCGTATCGTACTGCGTCTGAGGCAAAAATTTGAGCTGCTGCTGATACCACAGTGACACAGCAAACTGTTAAAAATTGTTTGCTTCTAGGACAGCCCCCAGCCATGCGCCCTGTAGCGTGTATTCCCCTGACTCCAAGCCATTTCAGATTGCAATGCCAGTGGTGTCAATCTAGAGCTCATTGGAGGACGGAGGGAAGATCTGTTTTGTTTTCTAATCAATAAAGGTTCCGCCTTAGTACCAGTGATAGCCATGTGTTGGTCAGTAGGAGTCCAAGGGAATGTCTACAACCAAACTGCCCGCGGCCTAGATACACTGGACCTACGCATGGAGTCATGGGTCTGGGGAGAAATTTCCTTTGACAGGAGCACTTTCGTGGTTATCCCAAACATACCGACATCAAATTTGTACGTATGATAATTCAACCTATAGTACTGCCATTTATGAACAGAATTCAAGAGGGAGTTTTCCAACCGGTTAACAAACTTTTCTTGATTGTTCACTTCTTGTTAGTCCGCATACATCTCTCAATTCCAGCAGATATGTAATTTGCAAACCTCACCTGTTGTGCATTTCTGAAGTTGTAATCCTTGGGAGATTCTCAGATCAGAGTGTAACTCAGGTCAGAGGAATCGCAATAAAAAAGAAACAACCGTTATTCCTACCAAACATTTATGACATACTTTCCATGACTAATAATATGACCCTATTGAATCTTCTTCATCAATCATATCCGCTTCCCCCTCCAACTCCGGTATTCAACTCCCCTCTGCATTCACTACTATACTGATTTGAAACAAAATGCAAAAACTCGTGCAAAGAAAAAATTATTAAAAAAATAAATGTAGCAAAAATATAAACAAAAATGGCACCGCACAAACCTTGGAAATGTTTTCCCATGCAGGATTCCTCGGACATTAAAAACAAGAGAAACTATCTTTTCAAATGTGTCAAAGGAGGCGTGATCATTTTTTTTTTTTTTTACATTTTTTAATCAATTACGTTTTTTACATATTTTAAGTTTATTTTATCAATGAACATATATGTGTTATACATTCTTAGATTCAGAAAAAAAATGCACTGCTTTTTAATATTAAAATTTGAAAAATTGATTTTTTAAATGTGTGTGATGTGATGTTGACTTAAATTTTTATGCTGTTATAAAAATGAAAATATCAATTAAAGCAATTAACGTGTTATGAAATTCGATAGTAAAAATAAAGAAATTATATGAAGCTATTCTAGATTAACACGCAATGGGGCAAGAAACCTTGAAATATAGAATTACAAAGTTTTAAAAAACACAATTAAAAGCAGGCAAAATTATTTAAGTAGGTTATTTAAGTGTTAATATTTTATGGATCATATATATAAATACCGTTAATATTACTAAACTCAAATGTTTTTGAAAGTTCTAAGTCTAAATATTTTGTTTATTTTAACATAATCAAAGCTATTTATTATTAATATAGCTTCTTTCTCATAAAATATACTTATTTAAGCAGACCAAAATATAATCAACATTCTAAAATCATTAGGCCTAACTATACGCCTGAAAAAAAAAATTTCAGAGCATCTTTCGTATATTATATTCCTAAAATCAATTACATCTAAAGTGAAACAAATATTACTATTTTACATATTTATTTACTAAATAATAGTAAAAGACGTTATTATTTATCGAGCGATATATCGATCTCGTAAATTAATGTATCTTTAACATATTTAGGAAATCCAACTGAGATATGTTTGCACATTATACATTTTGATTTTGTTGATTTAAGAGTTTTAAGCGAATCAACGAAAAATCATTAAAAATGGCGCGCGCGCGGCGCGCGCAGCAGTTTTGGATATTATTTTGAAAAATAAGCACTTTATATTTTACTAGCTGATATACCCGTTCTTCGAATGGGTGAATTGAAAAATTAAACAATACAGATTGAAGGATAAAGAAGTTTTTAATGAGTTAATTTTACGTGAACTGCAAATGTAACAAAAAAATTGCTTTTTGCATATCTTAGCTCAACAGAAAAAAACATATTTGTTAAATTTTATGTCTGTAGATCTAATAGCTAATAAAAAGGATTTTTTTATTTATAACGCCCGTTAACTTTCTTGTGGGTCGATTTTTGAAAACATCTTCCTAAGCTGATCTCTGCTCAGCAAAAGTATTACATCGTTAAAAATTTTGTGTAATGAACGCTTAAAATAGTGTAAATAATTTATATCTAGATGTGTAATGCGTTAATAATACTTTCTGTTGTATTTATTTTATGTTAAAATTGTAATATTCGCAAGCAACGCCGTTCCGTACATTATAATGGCGATTCAATGGAAACATAACGAAATGTTGGCAACTTATCAATGGATTGAACGGTGCAGAAGTTGATATGCTATAACGCCCCCCTGGGGGGGGAGAGACTACAGCAAACAATAGTGCACAAAAACTTTTTCCAAAAAAAGAATACATATATCTGCCAATTTTCATAGTGATCAATTGATAATAAAATCATAAAAAAACGTGCATTGAAATAAATTATCATATTATTATTGTATTTATGGTTCACTATCTTGGCGATAATAGCTTACATATAAAAGGTAGATATATGCTGTCGCGAGCTTTTTTGCTTACGTGATTATATACGTATAACTCTAACGGTTTTTACAGCGCACGTCAGAATTGCTTGCAGATGGCTGAACTTTTTTCCTACTTACTTGACATTTACTGTTATATTTTGGAAACTTTGTAATGTCTGTCTGTTCCTACTCCCTTCTAATCCCCCTTGTCTACTCTCCGACCCGGCTAGATGTGTGGGAAGAACTTAATAATCAGTCAACATGATTCACTCTAATTATTTTACTGTCACAAAATAACAAGCAAGCACAATAATAATCCAGTTAAGAATGTTGATCAGTATTCAGAGCGCGAAGGTGACGCCCGTTAGCCTGGGAATAATATTACAGACCCTCAACTAATTCCACGATAACCTATACAAGCTCAATTTCACATCCGCCGTGCTCTAATAAGTTTTTCTTTAACTTCTATTTAAATAAGGCTCACGATACTTGTACTCTTGTGAAGTCGAAGTACTACTGTTGAGGCCTTGAACGGTAATCTTTAACTGGATTCGATTTCGATCACGTCCGAGTGATCCTCTCTTGGAATTCTTCAATTGATACTTTTATAAACTTAGATTTGCACTCAATAGACTCACAATCCTCCACTCACCAACTAACTCTCAAAACTCTCGAATACAGAATTTATATAATAAACCTTATTTGTGTGTGCATATTCACGTTTTCTTACCTTCGGTGAAAGTTGGTTGGTAAAAATGTTTCCCCAGAAGAGTCCCCAAGGGGTTAATAATAGACGCGTATAGATCCGTCACAACTTCACACAATATCTTTATAAATTATAGCATATATGTTATTCTGATGTATAAGCTGTATTATTGTAAAGATTCATTAAAATCTATTCATTTTTGTTTTTGCGTGTAAGAGTAACAAACATCCATACATCCAAACTTTCGCGTTTATAATATTATATAATATTAATAAGGATTTTGTGAACACTTTGTGATCATAAGTAATTCCTTAAAACAACTGGTGACAAAGGAAAATAACTGCTATCAATCATATAAATTACATTAAGAAAGTACTTTTTATTAGCATTTTGATATATATAATCATATACTAAATTGTTTAAATACTAAACATTTAAACAAAAAATAAACATGCAAAAACGCATATAGATAAAAAAATAAGATGGCAAGAGCGGTATGATAGCAAACTCCTAGAATTTGGAGCGAAGATTATCGAAATACATAATTTTATCGTCAGCCAACCTTCCCCTATATTTGACTATAGAACTGGGCTGCAGGGAAGCGAACATAGTGTAAGAATATGATTATACAAAAAATTTTATAAGCATAATACTATATAAATAACACTTAAAATAAATTATGCTAGTTTCCACTGCCTAATACTAAATAAAAAATTAGTTTAAAAATCTAAGACAGAAAACCAAAACTGTCAATAAAAATAATAATTTTCTTAAGAAGACAATATTACAGCTCAACAGCAAGTAAAAAAAAGAATTCCCTCTATTTCAAAACAGTATTATAATAATGTAAAGTAGAAAAAAATAATAAAGTACGAAATATAATTATAACTAAGAAAAAACATGTGAAAACCAATAAAAAAAATACACAAAATTTATTGGAACGAAAGACAGAAAAAATTTAATAAAAAAATAAAAGAAAATACATTTTATTAAAAAATAATAATACGTGTCGCTATTTTGTCAATGCATGCAGAAACGATAAATAAAAACCAAAATATAATTAAAAAAATAAAACTTTAACAAGACAAAAATATTCAGCTTAATAGCAAAGCTTTTCTAAAAATAAGTCATTAATCTTGAGTTTATGCAAAATGTAATTTTAAGAAAATTAAAAGGATAGCTATGATTTAATCAATAGTTACTATATTTTTATATCAAAAATTATATTTACATTAGTATTAAACAATATATTGCTATGCTGTAAATCTTTAAGAATAATATTTCTATAAATATAAATATGAATATATTAGAATCCCCAAAAGGAAGTTATCTGAATCACAAAATTAAAGGCATTTCTTTTATGAAAACTATTACTGTCTAATTTATTATGTATAATACCGAAATTTAATCAAGGTAATCTGTTTTGAGAGGGGTATTGTCAGTTTAAAATAGGTTCTATTTGGAATAAAAAATTATATTACAAATAAACTCATTATTTTTATATAACACATGCATTTAGACCATCAATATAACGAAACATAAAAAAAGCATCACTAATATATTACTTTTTTTCAAAAAATTGAAAATATTAATCTGCTAAACTATTGCAAGCAAGAGTCCATCATGAGTTAAATGTTTAATTTGCTTTCACAGATTACTATTAAAATTAATATAGTTTCCTTTTAATGCTTATTTGAATTTTTTTTTCATGTATGGAAATTTGCGACTCAAATTAGATCATATATATATATATATATATATATATATATATATATATACAGTATATTACAGTATATATATATTACAGTAATATATATATATATATATATATATATATATATATATATATATATATATATATAATTACTGTAATTTTGGTAAAGAACTTTAATAATTTCACGCATTATTATCTATCGAGTTAAATAAATTCTTCATATCATCCCCATGAATATTAACTGTTTTTAAGGAAATAATTATAATTATAATTAAACTGCTATTTTTAATTTTAACATTTAGAAGGGTCATTAAATTTTACAAAAATGTTTTTAAACACTTACTAGAAGTAGTTATATTAGCTTTAAAGGTATTTGTAACCGTTAAAGCTATTTTTTATTAAAAAATATGCAAAAATTCATCTTTAAGAATATGAATACTTAATTTTCAATAAATAGCCATACAAGAATCACTGAATTTTCTGCAACAAAATTCATATTTATTAAGCTGAAAAAGGTTAATAAGCATAATAACATAAAAATATTTGCAAGTTATACTATAACTACCTACAATCAAATATAAAAAATCAATATATACAAAAATGAAATAGATTGTATATTATTTATCATCTGCTTAATGTGTTCAAAGAAGTTTCATAATATATATATATATATATATATATATATATATATATATACAAGAAGGTATCGTAAAAATTTTAATTATTACTAAAAATAGTTTGTTTATTGTTCTCTTAAGACTTCTCTGCATATATCGTCATTCAGAAATACACATTTCTCCCAATATTTATTGACCCTTCGAAGGCTATCCTTATAGACTTACCAGGAAACCATTGCCCTTCCTCTTCAATGCCTTATTTTTATTGTCAATTATTCGACGCCGCAATGGTTTGTTTTTTTTTGAGTTCAGGAAATAAGAAAAAGTAGCTTCTGGTGCCAGATGAGGAGAATAGGGTGGATGGGCAAAATGTTAAAGCCGCGTCACCTAAACCACATCTCGAGATGAATTAGAAAGTTCATTTTGGGACAAAAAAAATTCCTTTAGATATCACGCAGTGTTGTTTTTTGATCATAACATCAAGCAATTTGTTTGTTGTCGAGGTAGCCTAGTGGTACTCGTGGCTGTTTTATCACAGGTTCGAGACTTGGTGACACCAAAGACCCATCGTGCAGAAAGGGCCGATGCACCTTAAATCTGTCAAGACGTTGGTGAGGTGTGGTTTGAGTGAGGGAAGTGCCATTTCAGGTGGCGTTCACTAGGCACAAAATGATGAGGTCCGTCGCCAATAGCCCTCGTATTGCTACATAGTGCCACGTAATCTCAAACTCAAGCAATTTGTTCAACAGTTTGTAGTAATAGGCCCTAGTGATGGTCTAGCCCTTCTCCAGAAAATCAATAGGATCCCATGACAGTTCCCCAAAGTGGACAGTTTCTTAATTTTGTAAGGAGAACAGATTTTTTTCTTTTACGTGTTCTCAAACCTCGAAGATTTAGTCCTTACATCCATATAGGGCTGAGAGAATTCGATAAACAACATGAAATAAGTAAAAAAAGTGTTTTGCGATCAAGAATATGTTCAATAATGAGAATTCTCGAGAATATTGTTCGAGATAAATTAATGTGGATTTCATTAATTTATCTCCACAATCATGAATCTCTTCGATATTGTTTCAATTTTACATTTTTTCCCCTTCATGTTATGCATATACTAATACGTGTAGAAGTTTTTGAGGTACTTTTTTAATGAATCTGCATTAAGTAGGGCATTAAAGTGAACTAGCTTCGAAAAAAATTATAAAACTCTTGTCAAAAACGTAACTCTAAGGTACTTTAAAAACGAAAGAAAGTATAGGATGCCTGAAAAGTACAACACTTTAAAAAATTAATTTTTAAAAAAAATGTGCTCTTACAGTTTTTTATGTTCCATAAAGCAAACTCAAAGGCGCAACAACCCATGAGAGCCAAGGCCAACTATGCGAACCTCAGTGCACTGAGGTGCATGAGCAGAAACCCCTAGTGTTTAGTTCCCAAGCTAAGTTTGGTACTTTTTTAATGACCCACTGAAGGATGATAGGCTGAGTCAATCTTACCCAGCCCGGGGTTTGAACCCAAGACCTGTGGCGTGGAAGAGCGATACGCTAACACTAAGCCACAGGGATTTAAATTAGATGGTGCAACATTCAGGTTTTGCAACATCCTCGTTTCAAAATGGCTTCACGGCAACTAGCAGCGCAAGTTATATATATATGTATGGTTTATCAAATGGTACATGCAAGCATAGTTTATCAAATTTAAATCATATGTGCTACGCAAATTTCAGTCTAACTATAAACGAAGTACACCTTTAAGATCCATAATTGAAAATGGGCATAAAAGATTTTAATAAAACGTAACGTCAAATACAAAATCTGGCCACCGTAGCAGAATTTGGGATGGCGTGACTCGTATGGATTTGATGTGTTGCGCGCAACTGATGGTATGCAAATTGAAATCAGGCATTAAACACTATAAAGAGCAACTTCAAGTTTTGTTTATGGAACACACACACACAAACCTTCAAGTCAATATTTTTGTTAGTTTATTTGTAATTAAAATTTCAAAATACAGTCATACTTTTTGGATACCCGGTATATCACGCTTGTAATTTTCATTCCGCTTGGGGGGGTTTTGATTTAATTGTACTACCCATTGTAACCAAAAGCATTCCATAGGTTATGAGTGTTCCCAACGCACTCAAGAGGAGTGAACGATCGATTTTATAAATCTTCCACAAATTCAGCGAAACATCTCGCATACAGTCGCTTCGAATTATCACATCCAGTTCGTAATAGTATCGAGGAATTTTTCCAGGCAGCGAATAGATGGCTTCTTTAGCGGCCAGCGAAGCGCTGTTGACAGCCGATGCTGATAGTATTATCATGCAAACTAATGTAGAGAACCATATTTCAGCGGATAAGAAATGTATGACATCACCTACGTAAAGGAAATTTATTCCGAAGTTCACATAGAACAATCCAGCCAAGCTACTCACCACAATGACGAACGCCGAGAAACTTAAGTAGTCATCCAGAGATTTCAAGAGGGTTGTCAGTTCCACATAAGTATCAATGATCGGCATGCAAGAACAGTCTTTACTTAAATTCTTTATCTTTTCCTCGATTCTGTTGAAAAGAAATTTTGCGTAAAAGCACACAAATCCGTAATACCCTGTCAAAGAAATGAACACTAGTGCTGTCAGTGCTGGGAATGCAACAGAAAGTATTTCAGGAACAAAAATGAAAAACTGCTTTACTTCTTGGGAGGCGAACTGAGAGTTTTTCATGCTGGTTTTGAAAACTATACCCTCACTTGAATAAAAGTATGACATTATGTAACTGATATTCAATCCGAACATGACGGCAAAGTAGGCGAAGATTGATGTTCGAAATTTTCGGCCATCTTGGAAGCATTGTAACTTTTGTGTACATTTTTGAAGTGTCATCAGAATTAAATGGATTTGCTTACGAGATTTTCGAGTTTGCAGATTTGCAATGATTTCAAGGAGAACTAATATAAATAATACCCAGTGCACTTTATTGTTTAAGAGCAATGCACTAGCTATTAGCTGAGATGCTACTGCAACACACTCCAAAATACTGAACAGGTATTGTAGACATTTCAATACGAAGTTGAGGAAAGAGTTCTTCGAGAATACTTCATGTGGCAACGATTCCAGTCCAGTGATGTGGAGAAGAATTAAAATTGGTTGAAAAGACCTCTTTATTAAATTTATATGCTTATTCATGATCATTTTTTAACTTTCAGTAAATCACAAAATTGTAAAGTTTTAACACAAGTTGAGTAAATTTTCTAAGAGATACCCCTAAATCGTAACACAGGATTAACGTAACGTAACATTACTACGATTTAGACAGCAGAGATATTTATATGCTTTAAATTTTCATATCTAGCATATTTATAGTTAATTAACTAACACAAATAAGGCTTTAAATGTTAAAGTATAAAAATGGATCGATTGTGGATCAGTAAAAAGAGAAAGTTATAGACATTTTTCCTTATGCGAACTATTTGCACAAACTTATAATGATATAGAAAACAGAAATCAAAATTATTTACCCAATAAATTTTTAACAATTTTTTTTAAAATCGAAGCGGTACTTTAGGAAAAAACTACAGGAATATTATTAACGGCTATTGTACTTGATATTGTATTAATTTCACATGCATGATGGAAGTAACTGATTTCAATAATTCCAATTTGATAAATATAACAGTATTTTAAAATATTTTACTTTTGGAAAGTTTCTGTCTATAATACAATTTTAAAGCTTTGATTACATTTGTTCCGTTAGCAACGGCGAAACCGTAAACATATAAAAATGAACAATCGAAAAGTCTATTTAGTATTTAATTATTTTTCGGTTTGTTTTACCGTCTCACAAAAACAACCCGACTTACAAAAAATAATGAAGTTCGGAAAATGTTTATTATTTTGTTATTAAAAAACAGACAGATAGCAAAATGAATGAATACGTACAGTCAATTTAATTTAAATATTTCCATCTATTGATTTTCAAAATAATATTTTACATTATTTTCCTCCATTTTGTTTATAAAGCGTTCGAATTCAAATGAAATGTATTGCGATATCACAAATAAATTTGCTGTACAACTACAAATAGCCTCTTTTTTTTAATTTTAGTACCATTCACTTTATTGCACGCCTTCGATTGTAATATATTTATAATCGATCGTAGCTCAAATGCACGTAAAGTCCTTGTAATCAATAACAGTGAATTTCCATCTAACAGAAAATAAATAACATTCACGTATCAATCTGAAATAGCACAGATTTAAAAAAAATCACTCAACTACAGATCATAGCGATTCAAGTTTGTGATCCAATTTTCGTATAAAGAATTTTAAAAAAAAATCGCGAAGTTGTGTCAAATTTTTGTCTTCACTGTCGCTTCCTTACATCGTCCTTTTGGAGGTTGTCCCGAATTTCAATACACAGGGTGAAAAGAAAGGGATTATATGAGTACTAAGAAATTTTTTTTAAAAATTCCATATCACTTGGTTAATGATGACTAGCATATTCTTGAAAACGTAGAAAATTGACACCCTTTTTGACATTATTAATTGGCGTCGGTTTCAGAAAATGTCACCTAACTATGACTCACTCTTCATAAAAAATATTACGTACTACCCTAGGCAAATTATTTCAAAAGCTGACAGATTTAGTTATAACTCCAAAATTGTACAACACTTGCTATTTTTCTGTTCATAATAATTCTTACCAATTTTTTTAGAAAATTATTTCCTTTCAAAAAACCCAATCTTATGTGTAACTCTCAAAATGAGTAAGAAATTTAAAAGTAAAATAGAAAATATTTTAAAATACTTTAACGAACTAAATGTTTTATGTGTATGTGTGTGTGTGTGAATTTAACTTCTATTCAGACAATCTTAAATGTAATCAATCTGTATTAAAAGATTGCTGAAATTGGAAGAAATAAAATTAGCTAATTACTCACAACTCACCAAGTAATTATTTTCAAAATGTTGTAGAAAGCAAGTACTTAGAGCATTTAATTTTTTATATTAATGTTATAATAACATTTCAAACATGTTTTCCTTATAAATTTTAAATTTTGCTCGATTTGAGTTATAAATTTAGGAATGAGTTTTTTTTAAAAAAGAAGTCATTTTGGAAAGAAAAATGAAATGGAATAATTGTTATGGATAAAAAAAAGTAGTAAGTTCTGTACTATTTTTCAATTTCAACTAAATGTACGTCATCTTTTAAAAAAATTTGATTAGAGTATTATAATGTTTTTTTCTTTTTATGGAGAGCCAAATTTAGGTGCCATCCTTTTCTCAAGTCCACTCAACTTTCATAAATTTTAACCGAACCAGCAGAATTTTTTGACCAACTTGTGACTATGTTTGATTACACAACTATGTATGAGGACATTTGAGAAAAAATCGTAGAAAAATTGTGGAATTTGTGTTCATAGTATCTAATGGTGAGATTTTTAACTATATCAAAAACATGCGAGTCGTCACTCTTAACCAAGTTATGTGGAATATTATATTCTCCTCAGAATTGATATGAACTCCTTCCAATTATGTGTCTGATGGTTAAATCTGGCTCACACTGTATAGACTCTGGAGAATCTTCTGAAACTATCTTGTTGAATAATCATCCTAGATCCTTCTGGATTTCTTATGGTTGCATGTATTTTTTCTTCACTAAATTTGACCACTTGGCGATATATTGCAATCAAATTTGTCAATATATCTATCGCTTTAATGTACTATTGTTCACTTAGCAATATTGAAAAATATACACTTGATCTAAAAATAATATTTCTGATCACAATACCTTTTCGTTAGGAAAACAAATAAAATAAGTTTCGGAAACAATTTTTTCTGGTATTTTTCATAGTAGCTGCGTTTATTCAATTGATTATATCACTGTTTCTAAAGCTGTAGGGGGCTCCACTAGGGATGTGTGATATTCCTATGTGGCGGGCGCGAGCCTATTGAAAAGTCTAAAACAAAAGATTTAAAATAAGAATTAGTTTAAGGAGTGAGGGAATACTAACGTCACACTGTTCAGCTACAAGAGAGCATTTGGCGACAAACCTCGTAAATTATTAATTATATATAATGCAGCGTTTCTCAAATTTTCAATCATAATTTTCATCGCACCCCCCTTCTACTATAACAATGTGTTGAATACACTAAAAATGTACCTTGATACTGTAGTTAGAATACGAATTTAGTTATGAAACATAAAAGTTATCAAAATAAGTAATACATTTTATGTATGATAATTTCATGGAGGGCACTACTAATAATTACACTTGTTTTTAATGTATTGATAAATTAATTATCAAAAACATATATTGTGCAGTAATGATCCATACATAAGTATATTTAATCACTGCAAATATGTATTTAGTATTTATTATGCAGAATAAATTTTAATTTGCAGAACATTACTAATTATTTTAAATATTTTCTTTTTGACGTTTCATTTTGCCTGCCCCCCTCACGAAGGGATATTACGCTCCTCTAGGGGGCGCTCCACAGTTTCAGAAACGCTGAGTTAGCAGAAAGGAATCAAATTAAAATACATTCCGACATAATACAAATTAAATACACAACCCCACTGATAAAATATATTTATAGATGCATCAGCTTATTGCATTTAATACACTGTTATTATAGAAGGGGGAAGGTGCGATGAAAATTATGGTTGGAAATCAAATCACAAACATTGAAAGTTTTTGAAGCACTGTATTATAGAATTTTAAAATTTTAAAATTTATGCAAGGTTAAGGGAACACAGTAAGATTCCATTGACGAAAAAAAATCGAGCAAATTATTCTATAATTTTACAAAATTTGAAAGCTCTAAGTTTAATAACAAACAGAGATTTAATAACTTTTATCTTCGTTTCTATTCATATCCCAAAAGACAAATAAAAAGCTGATTTACCTCAGAAAGAAAAAATAAGTATTTTATATTCATTTTGAATGCAAAAGCTTTTTTTCCCTATTGTGTCAAATGCTTTGATGGGTTTTTTTTAAAACTTTTTCTATTAATAGATGGAACAAAAGTTAATGCATATTTTTAAATCAAATCAATAATTATTTAAGGAAAATAATTGAATTTAGAATTTACATATTTTAAGGAATTTCAATGAGTATCACATAAAAAAATATTTTATGAACATCAATCTTCTTATCGTAAAACCCTACCAACTTTTGTTACACTTAGTTTGACATACTTGTAAATCAAATTCGATGTGTGTATCAAATTATTGTAGGAGTTTCCTTTTAAAGTCACTTCATGGATTTCAAAATTTTTGTTTAAAAATTTAAATGGTTAGCTTTTTCTGGTATTTTGATCATGAAAAAAAAAGTTACATAATACATGTATATGTATTATACAACTTTTAGATAATACGTATATACAAAGGGCAACCAGAAGGTTCATAGAAAATTGTTAAATCTAATATTTTTTTATAAATTGTATCATGTTTCATTAAATCTGAAAAAAGTTTAAGTAAAACAATAACGACCTTACAAATCGAGAAAAAGAATGTATTTTAGTACTAATCAAACGAAGGTTTTGTTGGTTCGCTTAGAGTTTTGAAACACCGAGTTTTCCTGAATTAAATTGTTTCAAACAATAAAAAAAACGAGAAAAAAATGTATTGTAGCATTAAACAAAAGAATGCTTTGTTGGTTGGCTTAGAGTTTGGGGACACCGAGTTTTCTTGAACTGAATTGTTTAAAACAAAAATAAAATTTTTATATTTTGCTAAAACTATTCAGTTAATCTAGGTAAGGATAATTTTTAATGTAAAAATGTGTCTGAAATATACACTTAAAACTCACATTTATTGTTCCGCGAGGAGAAGACAACGATTGCTTAGCAAAAAATCCTCTCGTGTGTGTATATTTTGTATCGATTATTTTTGTTTGTTTGCAAATAGTTTAGTTTCAAGTTAAATTTATATCGCACACAATAACACAAATATTTACTTTACAATTACACAAGCAACCATTTTTTAAGAAAATTAATAAATTTATTTTGCCGCCCGCTTCCGAATGTATATATATATTCTGCTTTTCCATTTTATTTTTACCACTTTTAGTCAAATTAATTATAGAAGATTAAATCCGAAAAACAAAAGTTAGTTTATTTTTTCTCAAATGAAACAATCAGTTCAGGTTTTGTGGGATATAGAGCTACAAAGCCTATTAAAATGAAACAATAACAAATATTGTAAAATTGAAAAAAATCATATTTGTCTGAGTATCAAGGAAGAAATAAAACTAGTTTGTACAGAATTTTTGAAACCGAATCTTATTGGAGGACGAATAGTTTCAAACGTAAAAGTTAAACCTCTTCTATTTCATTTGCTTTAAATGGTCACATGCAGCAAAATATAGTGTAAAAATTTGAGAAAAAATATTCTTTGATAAAACTGTCTTGTGCAAAAAAATTAAATATTTACGGTTGACGATTTTTTAAGTTCGTCTCTACTCAAGTTAAAATGTACGATTTAAAATGCTTAAAACACGAGTAGATTTAAAAGGACATTCAGTTTATTTTTCACAATCCGAAAACCAACAGTTTACTGAAGGACAGGATTTGGGGCTGGTGACGATCATCCCTTCGTGCTTACGTCTACTTGTTTTTTAGAATGACCCCCCCCCATCCCCAAAAGAGAAGTGTGTGTACACTGGTGGTCTCCATACAAAGATCTCTTAGAAATAAATGTTTATGTGCATGTCTAAGATGTCTAACCCACAAACGTATTCAAATAACAAAAATTCTGTCTCGTCACCCATCCGGTATAGTGGTTAACGGCGCTGACTGATGTGCCATGCAGGGCTGGGTTCGAATCCCGAAGGCATGGATGTTTGTAAATGTATAGTGTCTTCGAGAGGCATGGGGATACTCTAAATAAAGGCGTCGAACCGCAAGTCCTCTGGTGAGGTTGGTGAAAGAGGAGAGAGGCCCTTACCACCCCCAGGATGTTCTTTCTCAAAATTAAGGTGGTGGAAATGTGGGTAAATCGTACTACCACCTGCATGGTGCTCAAAACTACGGCTAACGTCAATCGCCACTTAGTCCTTTGCCATGATGAATTTCGTGGACCTCGATCAGGCCTTGGCGATTAAGTGGCATCAGAAACAACAACAACATCTCGTCTAGGGAAAAAAAGACGCGCGTCTAGTTTCACATACACATTACATATAGTTCTAACAATTGCCAACACTGAATTTAACTCACTTCCTAATCCTGGAAGTGAGAGAGTGGGAATTAACGCTTAAGTATAAAGCAACGCGAGGACTTTTGACAACGAACTTATAGTAATTTGGAGCCTCGGGCAAGTGATGAGGACCATACCAGTGATGGCACTCCCTCCCCAAACTATCCCACCACGCCAACGAGAGGACATTGAGCCTCGACAGACTGAACGTGCTTCGGTCTTTTTACACTGTGAGTCTTCAGTGGTGCCATGACTCGAACCCGCTACACACACCACAAGGCTACCGCGACCTCACGGAGCCAATAACGACTCTGAAAAACTTCAGAGCTCTAAAAACGGCTTTATTTTAAACCGCGTCGTTGCAAAATCAAGAGAAAGCCCTTGTGTAGCTGAACAGGGTGACGTTAATATATATTCACTCAAAATCTAAAGTGTAAAAAAAAATTGAATTTATATGTGTTTAAAATATGTTGTCTGCATCCCCGCGAACCAATTTCTCACTAAAACATTTTAAAGTGTTATTTGGTAAGGAGTGTCATTTTTTTCTTGAAACATCATTGATAATAAAAACACACACTCTGCTTTTTCTAAAATATCTTATGATTAATATATGGCTTGTTCCTTGATAATGTGTTCATATTCCTCTTTATTTCTGCTGGACGCAAGTTCCGCTGACCACTGACAATACGCCTCAATAATTTGAAGCTTCGTCAGAGAAATCTGAGATGGTACCCAGCTATACTCTTCCATGCCAACGTGTGCATTTAACAAGAATCTACCTCAACTACACAATTGGTCTTTTAATAGGATAATATATATATATATATATATATATCCTATACAATCAATAATTATGTTTGGGGACACGGTAGCCTTGTGGTTATGGTCATGAACTCAAGACCAGCGTATTATGAGTACGAGACCCCGTGCCACTGAAGACCCTCCCCTCCCGTAGAGTGGCTGATGCACGTTATGTCCATCAGAAGGCCCGTTTACATGGACGCCGGCAAAATGCCAGCAATTTGGAATTGGGGAGAAAAGCCGGCTTTTTACCGGTATTTTTTTTCAGCCCGTTTACATGAGAATCTGGTGATTGGTTGATAGATTCAAGTGACTATACAATGTAACCATAGAAACAACCAGATTTTTTAGCGCGATTATCATGAAGAGGACATGTGATTATGTTTTCGTTTACTTACCGCCAAACAAGCGCAACATTTCTTTGTTTATTATTATTGCGACGACTATTTTGCTCTTGCACTTTTGCAATATACCCACTAAAATTTCCTGCTTAACTGTATACGGTTGCTCGATTACAGTAAAAGATAAGATGATTGTAGGAAAAAAATCTTTTGTTTAATATCCTGGTAAAAATGCGAGTGTTTTTTAAACGTGGATAATAATGATGAAGCGTAAAGATTTTAAACATCTCTTCACTGTTTATTATGTCCTGACCACTTTGAATTGGCTTGTTTTCAATACCAACCACTTAGAAACCGTCGCCACCTAAAATCGAGCTCCATTCTTAGTATTTTTGTGTTCACAAAAGAAACTTCTAAAAGGATTTTGGATAGATGTCTACAGTAATTACTTCAAAGTAAATTTTTGTTTATTTTAAATTAAATTATATAGAGAACATACATATAAAAAGTTAAACATATAAAGTATTTTACATTCTTATGAATAAAAAAAGTTCGAAAAGCATTCACTACAGAAATGGAAAAATATCTTAATTTACTACAGATTCATTAATGTCTATAATTGATGTGTGTGTGTGTGTGTGAATCAAATACCACTTTCAAACATTAGAAATAAAAATTACCATATGTAAAAAATTATGCAACATCTTGAAAGTCTATATTCGCAGTACCATTTTAGTACAAAGATATAATTTATTGAGAATTAAATTCTGAATAAGGTAAAAAATAAAGGCATTAAAATTTAATTAAAATGTGTGTATTGTACAACATATATATTTGTGTGCATATATTGAATATAAAAGTCCTGTTCTCTTGTGCATGGTCAAAATAAAAAGTCTTTTTTGATTTCATAATTCTTTTACAAAAAAATATTTGAGTGGTATCTATTTATTATGTGGTACATGTGAGGATTTCTTAGCACATTTGTTTTTCAAAATTCGACTGGTATAAATTTGTCACACAGATGTATAATTTTTTTTTGCTATGGATAACAAATATATATTTATTGGTATTTGCACAAGGGTTATCAAAATGTAAAATTCAATAATTTTGATGATAAATTTGATATAAAGACTATACACATGTTACTGAAGCATTAACATAGTGTTAAAGAAATCTATCTAAAATGTATTGAGCATAAGAATACTCTGGATTTTAATTTTGACATAAGTATTAAAATAAAAGGCTCATGTATATTGATATTATCCTGCTAATAAATTTAAGTCCAAAATAAATTTGTTGCATTGAGTTAGTTACAAATATTGACCCAGAAATGTATTTGGATCAATTCTATGATTATTGTTGGCAATAATCTATACTCATGAAAAATTCAGTAAAAAAAGGTAATTTCAGAGAGCTTTTTTCAAAATTAAGGGGCTAATCGTCCAAAATCACTGATATTTTTTGTGACGTATGTTGAAAGCACAAATTTGGGGAGCTTGCATATAGTATAATATCGACCAATTTCTTCAAATAAAAAAACTGCCAAATGCTGCGATATACAGCCAATAGTAGAACCAGTTCCTGATCACAGTAACAATAATAGTGATCTAATTTTTTTAAAAAATTCGTGATGTCTTTTTGCTTGGCGAAATTAGTCAGCAGTTTAATATATATGTTCCTAATTTTTTTGAATGGTACGAGTACTGATTTAGCATTTCTTAGAGAAAATTTGAAGTAATTTAATATTTTGCTCATGTATAATTTGGGGAACTGAGAAGTTTCATGAAATTTAGGATTGCCCTGGTAAAAGAATCTTGTTTACAATTAATACAAAATGTGATTTTCATTAGAATTGAGCACAATTTATTAATTATAAACTTTGGTAACTTGTTGAATTAATGATGATTTTCATTTATTTAGTCTAACTTTATTAATATATTTTCAAAAGTTAAATTTCAGAGCGAGAATTCTGAATCTTTTTTCCTCTGATGTCGTTTCATCTTTCTTAAAGTATAAATTTATTATATGAAAAGATACTTTAATTGCATATCAGTGATAATGAAATAACATATAAATGCTTTTCTCCAAATAAGTTTTAAATTTGGATGAACTGAAGTATATTTAACACTATACATACAGTAACAGGTAGAAGTATATATATAGGAGTGCATTAAGTGTTGGTATGTTCAGTGTAAAAAAAATCAAATATTACCGTTAAAACAGAAGATAATGCTTTGTATATTTTAGGGGAAAAGATTGTAGTGATAAGTATATGCAATGTAATGATTTATTAATAAAAATTACTGTAAGGAAAATTAAGGTGGTTTAAGCTTTAGTATTTAATATGTAATTTTACAGTTATGAACAATTGTTATACGAAGGTTTATTGTATTTTTAGGACATGAAAAAAAGTGTATAGATATTTTATAAAAAATAGTTACATTGCACATTGCCATTTTATGTGTATTTGTTTCTTTCATTCAACTTTTTTCTATAAGTTGTATGATTTCAGTATTCAAATTTGTTTTATGTAAATTCAGAAAGTTGACTGTATAGAAGTGGATTTTATAACTTTACCAGCTTGTAAGAGATCTGAAATTTCAAAATTCTTGTGATATTTCATTTAATCTGGGCCCATACCATATACAATTCTCAAAAATACCATGAAAAGTTTTGTAGATAACGTAATGCTATGTCCTGTTTTTGCTTTCTAGTTCCTACGTGTAGTATATTTCACATAGCTGGCTGTTTTCTTGTAGATTTAATTAATTTTAAAGAACAGACAACCCAATTACTTGTCCTTTGAATTTAAAGATTAATTCCCTGTTTTTTACTAAGTTAAAATTATTGTACACAATTAATTCATACATTTTTTTTTAATTGGAGGAGAATAAAACCTCCCCTCCTCCCAAAAGCAACAAATTTTAAGATAAAAATTTTTATGAAATTTCTTTTTTGTGAATATTTTTACTATGTATATTTTTTGTGAAGCTGTAGAATAAATTTTTCTTGTAGAATTTCAGTTACATGAATTAAGAGAAAAGGGCAATTTCTCATTATTTACTTCATGAGCTGTGATTGCTCTGAAACAATCCAATATGGAATATAAAGCTAAAATGCATGTAGATCTTAAAACTTTTATGTGGTGTAGAAGTTTCAGCTCAACTGAAACTCTTATTTCATCGGGAATTAATTTGTCATCAGTAATGTATTAAGACTAGTTTTTGCCATTAATTTTTTTGTAAACAAGGGAAGACCTTTTCAGATCTTACTTTTGTAAATGTATAGAAAAAAAAGCATTGATTTGATTAAATTAATTTTGATAGTGTTGAACTTAGAGTAAATAAAATTCGCAAAAACTTTTAAGATATATGTTAGTGATGAAACTTAATGATATATATAAAGTGAACATTTTAGAAATTCTGCATAATTTGACCTTTTTTCGCTTTTTAATCTTTGATTTAGGAGATGATTTTCTTTAATTTTTTTTACTGTATCCTTTTATTTGTTTGGGTTGATGACATTTAATACTCTTTGTAAATATTTTTAAAATTAATACTTTTTTGTTGTAAATAAATTGAAAAAGCTATTCATAAGATTTTCAGAGAGATTTATTAGATATTATCAATAAGATAAAAATCGAGATGTGCTAATTGTACAAGGTATTGTGCACAATGAATATTTGCAGTTAGATCTTCGATTTGTCCTTATAGTATAGTGTTACATCCACAGAGTCTGATTTATATACCATATCATGAAATGCTTTATTCACTTATAGTGCATTCATGTAATGTTAAAATTAAGTGTCAATAAATGATGTATATTAAAATGAATTGATTATTAAATAAAACTACTGTCTAATAAGAATTTTCGTGAAAACAATTTAATTCAATCTACTATAAATAATTTTATTAAAAAGCATATTTCTTGAAACATGTTTCTTAATTTATACAAAAAAGTCAAATTTCTTTCTTTCTGAATGTTGGAGACAGACATGTCTTTAAAAAGTTCAAACCTTTGAAGGGTAATAATTATAAAGGAAGTCAGACTATAAACATATCAAATGTTTGTTTGTTGTCAGATTATTTCAGATGCCCAAAACCTTTAAATGATGTTAAAAGCTATTTCATTTCAATCTCAGAAGAATTCCTAATTATTAATCAAAACTTTTATATTAACCAACTTTAATTAAAAAGCTAAATTAACTTTTGTTTGTAAGAAAGTGTGTATTTTCCTTAATGTACAATATTTTCATAA
>BMAO01034319.1:0-31865 GCA_019973975.1 Trichonephila clavata | reverse complement strand
ATTCAAATTAATCTCAAAAACTAATGTCTTAAAGTATATGTATCATCTTATTAAAATATTGGAAACATACATGCAAAGTAATAATTCTTATTTCATAAAATCAGGTTCTTAATACTTTTATTTTTAGGGAAAAAATATTTTGCCTTGCAGTTAAAATACTTCTATAATAACTAGCTTGTTGATACATTTGATACGAGTGAAGTTTTTGATAACTTGAAGGAAATTAACATTTCCTGTGGGAAAAAAACAGGACTCGGACACCTGGTCAATATAATTCACAATATCCTGCCCCTTGATGAACCAGAGAGTTCATAACATTTTCATGAAGCAATAACATTTTAAAATCAAGCATTTCTAGGCTTCTAGCACAATTAAATTTTAAAAACAACACACAAATTAAATAATTAAACATTATAACAAATTTCAACGCACTAATAAAAAATAACACTTTTACAAAAATCCTGAAATTTGAGAAAAGAAAAAAAAGAGGTTTCATTATATAAAATTTAAACATTGGCAAGGAAAGTATACATTATAAATTTTCTAACTTTTTTATACGTTACTAATCAAGCTATTTATTAACGCTTGAAGTAAGCAAGAATTAAAAGAGAGCAACACATAATAAATTAAGTCAAAAACTTTAAAAATTTTCGTATAACAATATACACATTGAGAAAATATTAAATAGTTCAATATACAATTTTCAAGAATCATTCTAGCTGTACCAATATTTAAAGAATAAAATACTAAACTGCATTTGAATCAAACAAATATTTAAAATAAAACTATCAATATACAGCATTCAAAATAGTATTCTGAGCTGTTTTTCTTCTGTACACCAACGCTAGCAAACCACAACAGCAGCCATCTTTGAATAAATAAAGATCTGGCGCAATGTATCATGGGAAAATTAGAAAACGTTCTTGCATTTTACCCCCAAATCCCCTGCCCCATTGCGGGTACAAAAATCAAACCTCCTTTTCTACCAGGCATTTTGCCGGGTCGTCATGTAAACGCCTCGAAAGAGGATCCATGCCGGTATATTGCCGGCAATTTTCGTCCATGTAAACGGGCCTTAAGCTCAAAGTCCTCCCGTTGGTGTGGTGTGTTAGTTTGGAGAAGGGGTGATCACTCAGGAGTCGACCTCGTCTGTTAACCGAATCTCTCTTATTTATAGTGCAACGTTAATATAATTCTCCTCACAGAGAACCAACTTCGAAGAGCATTTTATCCCCTTTATACCTTAAATGGTAACCGAATGGTTATTACCGAGAAATCGTTTGTCAAATCGTGGTTTCAATCCTTGTGATACTAAACATCTGCCCTGTAGAGGTGCTGAAGCTTGTTAAATCAATCATTGTTCAAAATCTTCACGTTGACGTACGTGGTGTGGAAGATTGTACAGTGAAATAACAGTTCAAGTGTCGTCCTCATCACTTGTCCATCTCCGATAGCCCTCGTGTTTCTTCAGAATGTGACCTAAATTAAAATTAAATAAGATTTAATAAATGAAAACATAATAAAAACATATCACGCTCTGAACCTGGTGTTACATAGATACCTAAGCCAATATTTCATTAGTCATATTCCAATCCACTATTTTATTCATATTGCGGAAGATCCACATAATTGTGTAAGCCAAATTTTATCCAATTGGCTACCATAGCCTATTTGGCTGCGGTAGCCGAGTGGTCAAGGCATTGGATTGTGGCTAGCATGTCATGAGTTCGATCTCAATACCACTGAAGACCCGCCGTGTAGGGGAGCGATGCACGTTAAATCTGTCGAGATCTCAAACGTCCTCCCATTGGCGTGGTTTGGTAGTTAGGAGAGAGGGGTGCTAGCTCAGATGCCATCCGCGTCACTTGACCTTGGTTCAAAATTACGCGGACCGTCCCCAAAAGCCCTCGAGTACCTGAACAGTGAAACGTTAATATTTACTCACTCACTCGTCATAGCCTATTTGATAGCAATAAGGACTCCAGCCCAGAGGAGTGGCCGCGATATCCTAGTGGTCAAGGAAACGTAATTACCAGCGTGTCATGAGTTCGAGCCTAATACCGCTGAAGAATCGCCGTGTAGGGGAGCAATGTATGTTAAATCTGTCGAGAGCTCAAACGTCCTCCCGTTGGTGAGGTAGTTAGGAGATGGAGGTGCAAGCTCAGATGGCGTCCTCGTCACTTGACCATGGTAAAAATGCTTCGAGGTTTGTCGCCAAAAGCCCTCGAGTACCTGAACAATGCGACGTTAATATTCACTCACTCACTCCCCCAGCTCAATGGTATCAGTTTTGTATCCCCTACTTTCGATGCCCTTTGGATGGGTTGTAAGACGCATGTTAAAACTGTCAGGCATTAAAGCCTTATTTTCAAGTATATATGAGGATAAGGGTGCTGGTTCAGAATTCGGCCACATGTCCAGTATTACGAGATTAATGTAGCCTATATTTTTTTCTAGTGCATCGTGTATTCAATCCAAATTCTTTCGAAAAAACATTGGATGATTGATTCGTCCTAGAGCTTTTGACTCATTCAATTCCATGCCCATCCTTACAAGAATTTATAGAAACAGTTTGACTTGACAAGGATCATCCCAATTGTCCTCCAGGACACTTTAAAAATAATTCTCTACTGAACTTGATCTCAACCACAAACGCAGGTTTTGACGTTAATACCGATGCTTATTTGTATCCGACTACTCTTGGGTTGATTTTAATTTACATAACATGGGGGCTTTGGACGTCGGACCTGGTAGTTGTGAACCACGCTCAAGTGACGAGGATGGCATTTGAGCTGACACCTCATCCTTCTCCAAAATTTGACACCTCTCCAACGTGAGGATTTTGAGCAGCTTGCATCAGCCTCTCTATAAGACGGGTCTTCAATGGCATCAGGACTCGAACTCTTGACTCGACAACGCCGACCACAAGTTTACAGACATGACTATTTGGCTAACCTGGCCACCGATACTCATGGAATGATAGAATATTTATGTATTTTATTATGATCCAATTTATTCCACATAAGTCATTCGTGGTAAAAAGTGAAAGTCTAATAATAGGGAAATAAGTGGTTTTTCGGGTTTTTTCAACGGAAAATAAGCCACATACGTACAGTACGTATTATATATGCAAATACACTATTGATTGCTAACTACAGGTGGCGCTAGTAGCGGAAAAGAGATCACGTGCTTTTCGTTTCTTGCTTTAAAAGAGAACAGACGGCGGCTTGAGCTTTACTCTGAAGCCCAGAGGTAGGTTAAAATGTTGACTTTGTGTGACTTTTAATTTAGAACATGTTACTTTATTTTGGATTTAAAATGGCTGTATTTCATCTTAGGGAAATTTTCGTCGATGGAGGACACATCGAAGTTCTTGATAATATAATAGTCCAATGAGAAGTGGAGGATTTCTCGAGAAATTCTAGCAGCAGTTTAATACCTGTGTTGGGTACGTTGATATAATTGGAATTTCTCTTTAGAGTTGAATGAGGCATTTAACTTTAATTAATCTATACTCTCCTGTATATACGAATGTAGCAATGATTTGATTACATTGCGTATAGAACATTCGAAGTCTTTCGTATCTATTCCTCGTTAAAATCGGGATTACTAAGTTGCTTTCATATGAACTATATTTTTCCTGTGGTATTCAAATTCCTTGCGTCGAATCCTCCTCAATCAAGCGCTCCATTTTTGTTTTGAATGTACGATTTATTCGATGAAATGCATTTAGCAATAGAATATTTTATCATTCATATTTCTCCCTTGCTCTGTATATCATATAAATTCAGATTTGCTGCAAGTGTATGTTAACAATTTAATTTCTAATTTTGTTTAGAAAAGCCAATGAATTCACTCGTTCTAACTTCTCGGCGTCTTGTAATTTGCACGGATTTAAATTAAGAAATGGCAAATGGTGACATGCGACTTGATGAAATTAACTTCACATTTAAACGAGGGTCATGAAAATAAACTATTGATAGTCGCATTGTAAAATTTGAGACTCTACCAAGTGAGATGCCGATTTTAAAATTT
The DNA here is from genome assembly GCA_019973975.1 of Trichonephila clavata. Classification (NCBI taxonomy): domain Eukaryota; kingdom Metazoa; phylum Arthropoda; class Arachnida; order Araneae; family Nephilidae; genus Trichonephila; species Trichonephila clavata. Next base: position 27,830 of record BMAO01034319.1, on the reverse strand, counting down.
TCTGTAACTACGCGAAGTGTTCGGCTTAAAGAATGTTAAGCGTTTGTTGAAAGAGACCCGAGGATGTAAACTGATTACAGAAATGCCACAATTGGAACGAAGAAATGTGGTGGTAAAAAGAGATTTCTGAAAGTAATTGCCAGATCACTGACTATTGGTAAGGCTTGCTTAATTACTGAAGATTGATGCTTAGACTAGAAACGTCATGAAGGGAACTTGGGGAGTGTGAAACGTATATCGTGGGAGGGAATACATGGGTGAGTACATGCCCCTGTTTTCTACACATGGTTTTTGGAACCACAAAACTGGGATTATTGATTAAGGGCTTTTTGGTGATTCCATGATATTCAAGCCTATACTTGCCTTCGAAAGTCTGCGTACGGACTATTATCTTCCATATTCATTCAAAGATCGCTAGTTAAATGAAGTCTTTCTGAATCAATACTATTTTTACTGATTGATTTAATGAAGTTGATTCAAATATTATAAGCAACAATCACTTGATTATTATATAAAGAAATAGAATTATTTATAATATAGGAACGACACAAATCGTGTGCGTTAAAAGTCAGCGTACACTGGAAAAAGCCTTTACGCAACGGATTGTAAGAAAAGGTAATACTTTTCAAACTATTCGGTTCTTTTTATAACTCTCTCAACATATTTGGCATGGATTCAACAAACTTAGTAGTCGCTTGTGCGATAAATTTCATTCCGTTCTTCTACCATGACGGATTTGAGCATTTCTCTCTATGTTACGTTTTCCTAGATTATCAACTCGAGTAAATACCACAAATGTTGTGCTTAGGTATAGGGACTGGAATGGCTTACGGAATAGGTTTGGGACATGGTAGAGCAACAATGACTCTTTCACATTGTAAGTCATTTGCTTGGTATCTTCGTCCTGCTTAAAGTAAAATTCATCACTCATTGCAAATTTCTCGGCACTTGCCCTGATGTTTACTTCAAAGTACTTAAGAAATAAATTTTGTTCATTGTTGATTCAACAAATCCCATAAACTGGAATTTTTTGAATCAACACAAAAATATTTGTTTAAAAGGGAATCTTTTTTTATCTAAGGTCGTTCCGTTAGCTCTGTTCATACGAAAGACGAATGGCTTCTTCAGAGCAACTCGGCCATGATAGACATCCTTTTCAGTTCCCTTTGAATTTTGGTTAAAATCACAACTTTTGAATATCTCGGTAACACTTTTAGCTTGTATATTTGAAGCTTCTTGTCATCAATTTATTTTAACAGAGCGTATTACAAATCGAGATTATTAAGTTGATACTGCAGACGGGTACCTGGATCCTGACTTTGACGTGAAATTTTCATTTAATTTGTAGTGTATGAACACTTTATGTATCAATACATGTCTCCTATTAACAGTTTTAGCAACTGGTTTAAAAGATTCCCCCTTTTCTAAATATCTAAGATGACGTTTCTTTCAGTATTAAATCTATTTCTTTTCTGTTACCCGTCATGGAAACACACAAGTATTCAAATCGCAAATTCCAAATAAATTATTGTAGAAGCTTAAAATTACTTAAAAACGTAAGTTGGTATAATCTTACAGTAAAAAGTTTTTTAAAGCTGTATTTTTTAAGTATTCGAAGACTTTTGGCGAGGATGATTGGTCATTATTTGGCGATTATTCTTTTTTTAATGTTTGTGTGAATTGTTGACGTTTAAAAAAGAAAGCTTATAATGTTTTAAATGCATTTAGTAAAAAGCTGCTAATTTGAAATTACAAACAGACACTTCAATTTTATTTGTATATATATAATGGACTTATTGCGTCATTCTATTTTACAATTTTAAAAACAGTCGAGTTTTTAGTCATAATACCATTACGTCTTTGAACCATTCAAAATGATTTTAAATGAAAGATTAGTCATTTTAAAATCCCCTATTATACGAAAGATAGCAAAAATAGTGCTGTGTTTTGCTCCAAGGCATTGAAGACAATCTAGTTGGGCACTGATTAAGTTTTAATGCAGATAAGTTGCTTGAAGTAAAATTGCATGGCCTAGAAAATATGAAATCTTGAGAGATGAGTTGAGAAAAAACGTTTTGTATCATGATAATTGCCGACTTGTAAAGATTTTTGCAAAATTATTTTTTAAGCATTATACGATTTGTTCTACTTTAACACAGTAAAAAGATACATTTAAAAATATTTCTTAGAAACCACAGATACGTTGATATTTATTTCTAGAAAATGTGTAAGAATTGAAACAAAATTCTCATCATCGAATTTTTTGTTTCAGCTCTAGATTTCCTGGCGGGAAAAAGGTGAAAGTTGGCAAAGTAAGAGAAGAATAATAAACATATAATGGACCTAGAACCTTGCAAATATTTATATTCTCTTTAGAAAATTTAAACTTTGCTCATGCTTTAACTTTATTTGAAATTCCCGTTTTTTCGGAGAAAATGTCCAGGAATGACGATGAAAATTATTCGGATTATGATCTGTTTCATGCAGAATCAAGCAAGAGACGAGGCGTTCTGCTGAGGTCCTGGGAGATGCCTCAGTTGTCCTTTGCTCCAAAACGTCCCTATTTTAAGAACAAGTTTGAATTTTAAAGAATTCTTCTTTCTCTTTATTCTCACAATAATAAACTGAATCATTACTAATGACAATTTTACAAGGATATCAGATTTTTATTCTGAACCCTCCGAAATATTTATAGATAAAAGCAACTTAATCTTTAAAATTATATACAGAGAATTCATTTTCGTATTGTATTAATGCGTACGTAAACCCCTCAGGGGGCTCACCTTTTTAGGTGAGTACGGGTGTCACAATCCCGAGGTACCCTAGTGATCTTTTCCTTTAACCAAGGGGTTTACTGTCTTTGATAAACACGGGTGTCACGACCCCGGTGTACCCTAGAGATCCTTTTCTCTTTTCGACCCTCTTTCTTGTCATTCAATTTTTCCTTTTCTTTTCACGTTTAGATCATATTAAAAGATATTAAATGTACTTATTTGAAATTTATATATATTTATTTAATTTGATTAGTTATCCATTATTAATAAATTTTTGTTTACATTTTGTATTGCGTTAACTTAGTGTCTTTTTCTTCAGTTGATATAAATATTTTGCTTATGTTGATTTATTCGTTTTCGACTAACACCGTTGGTTTTCCGACCCGCATGTTTGCCGTGTGCGGCATCCCGTAAGGAGGAAAATGGTGTCCTGGGGATACCTTTGCGTTCCCTTTGGCCCACGCTTCACTGTAGACGGGAGACAGGAGTGAGCCCGCTCCTGTCAATCGGCTGGTGATAAGTCTCCTCTGAGACATTGTTGTAGGGTTAGTGCTGCAGATAAGGGGTGGCGGGTTTACCCGTTGGATCCTCGCCTTGATGCTGTAGTACTATATTCTGGGTGTACTCCAGGTAAGCGCCGTGCCTGGTTTTTGCCAGATGACCGGCACACTGCCTCCCTTGTTGGACTCCGTGGTGGGTGGAGGCACACCAGGATGAATACAATCTCTCTTTCATGGATCCTGAAATTTCGTGCCCGGGTAAAGGCCTCGTTTTACCCAACATCAACATAGATACCATTGCTACTAATTCCCGCTTTTTAATCTTGTCACTACCAAATAATGAAATGTCCCGGGAATCACCATTTGCCATACAGAAAGCGCTAAAAGGAATAGAAGATCTGAAATCTGTTAAAAAGCTACGATCCACAGACCTACTTATTGAAACTACATCTGCCTTACAAACTAAGTCTTTTCTATTGGCCAAAACTTTTTTAGATTGCCCGTTAACCGTAAGTCCTCATAGATCACTAAATTCCAGTCGAGGTATCATTTCAGAACCCGACCTGTTGACCACCCCTGAAGCAGAAATCCTTGATGGATTTTCTGATCAGGGGATTATCCAGGTCAGGAGAATTACAAATAAAAAAGATAGTACAATTATTCCTACAAAACATCTAATATTAACATTCAATAGCCCGAAACTCCGAACTAATTTAAAAGAAGGTTATTTAAATTGTAAAATCCGTCCATACATACTGAATCCTCTGCGCTGTTTTAATTGCCAGAGGTTCGGACACTCGCAGACTTCCTGCCGTGGGCAATTGACGTGCTTTAGATGTGCAACTGTTGGACATCCCTCCACAGATTGCAATCTGGAGCAGAAATGCGTTAATTGTTCACATCCTCATTCCTCCGATTCAAAACTGTGCCCTAAATGGAAGATCGAAAAAGAAATACAAAACATTAAATCTAATAAAAATATATCATATGCAGAAGCCCGAAAATTAATAGCCCCACAACCATCTCAAACCTACGCTCAGGCTGCTAAATCCATAACTGTTAGTAATTCCACACAAACGGATGAAAATATAACAAAAATAATTTTTCCACATTTAAAATTACTTCATCCCTCTTGAAACAAAATACATCAATATCCACATCATCGTCAACCCAAACAAACCTCTTGCCTGCCGCCTCTTCAATAGCAGATACAGTGTCGGAACCTCAGCCACCTATTCCTCTATCTAATAATGCACTTTCCACCACCAATAATATGTTTTCTCCTATTGAATACTCTTCGAAATCAACTATTCAACCCTCTTTTGTTGAAACTCCCACCTGTACAACATCTAGTACCATAGCTGCTACCTCAGAATCCAATAGCTTAGCATCAAGATACAAATTATGTATCTCAAGCTTCAAAACGTCGTAAAAAAGGCTTCCCACCAAAAACATTTCTAACACTGGAAAACCAAAAATAGAGATACAAATGGCACCCCAATAAACCGAGGAAAAGTTCACCTATTCAAGACACCTCAGATGGGGGTAATCCCCACCAAAATCTTGTTATATAAATACTTTTACCTAGATATAAAAATATTTTTTTCTTTGAAATATTTTAACCTTATTTGACTTGGTGGGACATCCCCCACCAAAATCTGTTTGCTGTATACATGTGCGAACTTTTATATAAGAGTATTTTTAATGATTTTTACTATTTTAACAATTGATTGGCGCAGCTTAGCCGAAATCGGCTCTTCCGCCATTAAACCCTACACTCACTCACTCAATGCGTACGTAAAAATAAAAACAATTTTTTTTTTTGTTCTTATAACATTTTTCTATTTTAGAAGAATCACGTTCCCAAAATATCTCTAGGGACATTTTGGGAAGTAAATGCGGCTTCATTAATCAGTGTAGTTAGTGGGCTACTGTTATATATAATGAATACAACTCAGTATATTTTAATAGAAATAAGGGTACTTTCATAGAATAATCCACATAAAATTTGGATAATATAATCGTAGAAGTCCATGTCAGTTGCATTAAAAATCTAAAAACAGATTAATTACTTAGGAATAAATCTCCATTTTTGGTTTGCACATTTTTCACGGAATCAATTGTGCTAAAAATGTGAAAGATTTGATAGAAGTCTTTTGGAATGAATTGCTTCAAAATAAAAATTTATTTTGTTAGTCTTGTGATAATTTGCATTATTCTGTCATGTCTGAATTTCAGAAGAAATGTCGATTATAATAGAAGATTCTTGAAATGCAACTTTATTCAGTCTTTTACGAAAACCAAATATTTACCTATGAGTTAGACGTGACAAAATTATTTCCAAATGCAAAATTAAATACACCAGAATTTGACTAAACCTCAGGATGACAAAAAGCACAAAAGTTTGTTATATTCAAGCAGTAAAAAAAATATTTCATTCATTTAACTATGAATATTTATTTTAATATTTTGATGTAAGCGGCAATTAGTGAAAGGTATAATGTGGAAAATTTGTGTAACGGGAGAGGACGAATTAAAATCTGTTTGTCGTGCAAACTGGTCATCGAAATTTGGGACGTAAATATTTCCGTTTAAATTGAAAATAAATTTGTTTTTAAACTGGGATTGAAATTTAGTTTCTGAACTTTCTGTCCTATATTTCCAAACATTTTTCAATTAGTTTTTATTTAAATAGTGGATGTGCACAATGCAATTTTATAATTATTTTGTCACTGGATTTTGAATGAACTATGGCTTAACGAATCTATGCACGTCCATTTTTCTTAATCATCGAGCGTATATGATAACCTTAATAGAGAAAAAATGTATGTTAATGTCTTTTCTTCTTCCAATTTCAACACCTCACGGAACTGGATGATGCTATTCCAGAGAAGAAAGAATATACCTCTGACAATGTAAGTATGTGTGTACACTTTCTCTCGCAAAAGTAAAATTCAATCCTAAATATAAAATTATAAAACATTTCTGTCTGAACCAGATGAAAGACTTGTCGAAATTGTTTAGATAATGTTTAAATACTTGGATTTAAATGCATGTACTCTAGATATGTCATTTCTTTTAAAAACCCTTTTCAAATGTAAACTAGAGGCAAATGTCTGTATCGATGAGATTTTCTTTTTTTTCCGACGAAGGCGATTAATCAATAATTGCGTCAAAACAGATTTTTTTAGACATAAATAAAATTAGCTTTCTAGAGAACGGAATCGGTAAATATACAAATATTCTGTACAATGAATTCGATTATGAAATCAGATTCTTTTCTTTTAGTTCATTCAAGTGAATGATGTACTGGATGCCCCACCTGACTTAAAAGACGCTTCCGCTAATTCGGTGAGTATTTATGATTCATGTTTGAGAAGAATCAATGCATTTTAACTTTTAGCATGCAATTAGTTGTGAGAGGAAACTATTCTTTTACACGGGAAATTAGGCTATGCCGTGTGTCTTCCACATTTTTCAACCAATGAGTGAAATCAAAATAAATGATCAAAAATGACAACAGAAAAATGTGTAGTTTATGAAGTGAAATTTCCGCTGTGTGGGTGTCAAGAAAATTCATCCATAAGACGCGTGGCATCTCTCGGCTACATCACTTCATGCTTACTTTTGAAGATGAAATAATAATTTTATGGGTGATATTTGAATTTAAAGCGTAACGTTAAATCTAAAATATTGACATAAGGTGTAAAGTTTGCTAACGAAACTTTAATTTTTTTTATACGCTATAACATTACCAAACGATCGAAGTAATGGATTGTTATTGAAGTAATAAATAACAGATAGAAGTATTCATCTACCTATACCACCCAAGCATTCAATGGCCTTAGGGAAAAAATTATACAAAACAAAGAACCTATGATGTGTTAAAAGGAAGGGAGGGAGTAAGAATCCCTTAACTCATTTCAGATCGACCGTTAAATAATCCCTTCGGGAATTTGAAGAAGGATTTTGTGAGCTGCGCAAACGAGTTGCGCGGAAGATCAGAACTCAGTTGGGTTAAGTGTCGTGCCGTTTGGTGAGGTCGCGTGCCGTTTTGTGATGTAGGGTGTATATGTTTAAATAATTGTTAAATTAAAGATCAATTTGGCCACATAACTAATGTGTGTTTATTGAAGAGGATGAAAGAACTTTATTGAGGGAAAAATAGGAATGTAGCCCAAAAAAAAGTAAAAGAAAGTAGCTTCTCGTATCAATATATTGAAAAATGGAAATAGAAACATAAGAAAATTAAAATTTTCTTTTTTATCCATATCAATAAACAGGAAAATTAAGAGTCCATAAAATACTATAATAAATATACTGAACGCCGAAAGCATTTTTTAATATATTGTTCTGACAAAAACTTGATTCCGTTAGGTACATACGTATGTTACACACGACATAATATAATATTTAAAATATAATTAGAGTTACAATATAATTCCTTTCGCATTCTTTGTCTTAAACATATCGTTGTACGTCAGGAATTTCTTCAATCCTGAGTCGTAATGAACGAGATATGTGAATTTTACTCTCAGGCCGTCTTCGCAGATGTCGTCTTCGCGTGACATATCTCGGATGCATCTCAATTCCAAGCAGAAAAACCATTTAAAGAAATATAAAACACTTATTTCGAGTTATTTTAGTATAAAGCGGATGAAAACTAGATTTTATGTTAGAGAAGAACAGGAAAATTTAGAAAGACATTAAAAATTACGTTCTTGTGGCGCAACATCTGTCAGATTCAAGAGCAACTATCGCAAAAAATAGGAAGCGGTCGACCGCGTTCTTAGCACTGAATCCTAGAGCGAATGAAGAAAAACAGATAGAAGAAGGTGGGGTACGTTCACGGTCATCGTGTGAGCGTGACACCGAAATTAATTTTTGTATATGTCTCAGAGATTCACGTGAATACCGGAAGGTTAAGGGAGACAAAAGAAAGTATTTAAACTCCATTTTTTAAAAAAATGTTTCGCTACTGTGATTTACGTCTGTGGAATTCGACAGGCGACAATAATGCTCAGAAACCTCTACGGAAGAACTTTGATGGAAAGTAGTCCGTTCTTTACGAGGTCGTTGGTCGTTTGATAACTTCGGTTGAATTTTCAAGAGTCCCTCTTGAACAAGGTTAAAATAGCGCAAAGAACCTGTTTATAAACTGACTCCACAAAGCTGATGTATTCAAAATTAATTTTTCGACGAAGAAAACTGTTCTGCAGTACAAATTTTAATCACTTCCTTCTCGCTCCCAACAAAATCAAAGGATGAAGATCCCCTCCCCTTATTTCTCGCGACCGTGATATCTCCGGGTGGGAGTGTTCGAAAGTAACACGCTAAAAAGATAAAAACTATATATTTCTTATGCCTGGAATCATGTTTATTTCTCACCAAATGGCAGTACCATATTATTAGTAACATGTTTATAGAGATAGATATTATATTTAAAACTACATGTACGTGATGGAGTTAATCAGGAAGTAAATCGGACTCTACTTTAAGTATAAAAGTATATCTGAAATTGATTCTTAAATAACTGATAATTTTGAAAAATCTGTTAGTGAATCTGAGATCAGTGATGATGAATTTGTACTGTTATCTGTGAGGCTGGCTTTTGCATCTCATGCTTTGAAATTTATCTCACAAGAAAAAATTGCTAATGTGTATTTTTATCATACGTAAGTGTAATTAAATTCTCGTTTTAAACGAATACCATTCAAAATTAATTTTAAAATAAACAGTAGTTATTGTGATTACTACTTTTTCAAACCAGTAAAGTAAAATATATAAGTAACACACGAGATGAGAGAAATTGGTTTTATTTATTCGAAACGATTTATAAACATATACAATTTTCTGAACTAAAGCGATGTTTCAGAAAAATAATTCAATGATCTTTTTTTACGAAAACCGGTAAATATTTTAAATTGCTGAAAAAGTTTAACAATATTTAAATAAAGAATTAATTTCAAGTATCTTAATAAAAGTACCTTCGTATGGTATTTATTGAGAAGCAAAGCGTATAGATTCAAAAAAATTTTATTTCTTTCAGAAAACTGATATATAATAATTAATTCCTTATATTCAAATTGAAGGAATTTTATATCGAAGCCGGACCATCCGGTTACCCCAATATCAAATATCCTACTTTCAAACAGGATGATTTTAAAATCACCGAAAACGCTACTGAACGCGAAAATCCAAAAACCGTAACAATGCCAAATAAAACTGTAATCGAGACAGCGGATAAATCTTTAAAAAGCTGGAATATTTTCGCTTTGATTAAGAAACGCTTCGGTAGAAAGAAAAAGGTAAGAATTACATTGTAATTTTTGGATTAAAAATATTTTTTCACAATTAATTGTTATTCCATAGCAGAGGCGTAGCTACCGCCCTATCTGTATCAACGATACGAGACCCCAAGCTACAGGAACACCAACATGTTTAACTACAGCCCAACTAACATGATTCTCATATCTAAAATTGGCCCCCGAAAGAATTTTAATACAGCGCCCACTCAGAACTAAATACGCCAATGTTCCATAGTTTTATAAAAAAAATAATTCTATGACACAGTTAAGTGTAAAATATATTTAGTCAATTATTTTAAATTTAATTTGCAATGATGAATTTAATTTAGTTGTAATAAAACACTGCAATTATTGTAATTAAATTTTATTTTAGATTTAATTATATGCGAAATTGTCGAATCGGCCACTGGTCCGCCAAATTTTGAAAAACCGCTAATTTGGCGCGTTTTTGCGTGTTGTGTTTTGGAGTAGCAACCCTATCACAACACGATCCGACTTCTTGCTTACCGATACAAAAGCCAAAAAGGTTACCAGAGTTGGCGCATTTATCGATTTGGCGAGAAAACACTTGGCTGGATAAGTGGCCGATTCGACAATTCAACATAATTAAGCAGTTGTGTTGCGCACAAAATGCAATGGACATTGTTAATTTTGTTATTTTTGACGTAATTCAGGAATAGAATTGATAGTTAGAGATTCATATCCAGCGCAAGTGTTGGTTTGAATGTGACTTGTGATAATTTAGCGTCATGGAATATGCATCCACTCTAGGTAGGAAAAGGAAGCCATACTTTTTTATCCAATTTGAACACAATACCTGACCTTTTTAAGGTTGAAGAATACTAATCTTAAAATAAGAGAACTATTCAGTGCCACCAAATATTCTCTGCACAGTAACATATCAAATGTTATATAGGCCTCTCCAAGGGAAACAGAAAATAAAAATTTAATTACACAATTATACTAAGCATAGCAATTCTTTCGGCATACTTTTAACCTATTATTTGCCCCCCTTTGAACCTATTTTAACCTATTTTTTTCAAAAACAAAATACATTAATATGAGAACATAAATGAAATATGAAAGGAAAAACTGTTTTTTTAAGTTTCTATGTGCATTGATATAGAAACTACAGACCGTCCCTTTTTTGGGGACATTAGCCAAATAAGCTATCAAAATCCACATTATTATTAGTAATGTAAGGAACTGTAATAAACACCGGGGGAAAAATAAATTGAGTTTGTGATGTTTTGTGTTTGTATGGTGTGTAGAACGACAGAAAGCACATGAAATAGACACCAACATTACACCTATCATACAATTTCTTCGTTTTTTTTATAGTACGCACATCTTTTGTATGTTTTAGTTGGCACGATGAAATGATTCCCTGCATCAAGTTGTATATCTGTGCTAACCCGTCCTCCCTTCAGTTTGTTTCCTTGAGGACCTCGATGTTTCTACGTTGGTCCTTTTTTCTTTGAGAGGTATAAAAGAACTATTCTCAGTAGAACATCCATAAGGGAATGCTTTTCATCTGGATTAGCAATTTGGTATACAGTTTACATGATAATATTGTTCACCATTATGTTTACATTAATGAAAAAATGACCACCACCATTTCTTTGACCTTATTACTTTTACCTTATTCCACTATCTCTTTGAACTTAATCCATCATTTCTTTGACATTCCATTAGGATACCGACATAGGAATGATATTGTCCCATTATTGGGACGCATATAATAATTTAATCTCGTACTAACCTCAGAAAACCTAGCATCAACTGACTGTTAAGTGAACCTTTGCATATTCATAACCAACACATCCACATAAAAATATTTCTATCAATTGTTGTATATTTCCTACCAGCAAGTTTACAATCCTGCCAAGTGCAAAATTATAAAAATGGAATAACTAATTCATTTTCAACACTAAGTTAATAATTGAAAAAAAATTTATTGACTATAAATTTGTAACTTTTATAGTAGTCAGTACAATATTTACGTACAACAGTCAAAACTATAAGTTCCACTATTTAGGTAGAACTAAATAAAAAAAAAAACAAGTAACAAAACAAAAATGAAATCCTACTTAGGTGAGCAAAATTTTTTTTTATTTTAATTACTTTTTATCCAATAATTAAATTAATACAAATATGCATATACATATGACAGAATCACAATATTAAGTGGTAACTATTTTTTTATAAATTATCATTAAAATATCGGTTATCCATCCAAAATTCGTGTATATAAAATTTCAGTTCAACTGAAAGCTTTAATCCAAGTCGGTAACAATAAGGCCAACGTGACTGTATCTTTTATATTTTAAATAATTAGTTTTAATCAGTTAAATTTTATTAATTTTAATTAAATTACTGTATTGTCATCCAAAATAATCGAGAAGATAAAATTTCAGCTCAATTGAGCGCTTTGAAATGTATTTCATTCACGAGTGAAAATTTGAACAAGATATATATAGGCAGAAAGTGAACTCTGTTGTTTCATGTCCCCATTGGCCAGTATTACTATACCAGTTCCATGGCGTCGTACACTCTCAAAAAATCCAACACCAGCAAGAGATCATCAGCTAAAACCTGCTTGGTGAGCACAAGGCATTCGAGAATGTGAGCAGGTGAGGTCGGCTCAGAAGAACAGTTGGTATACATTTCAAAGCTCTTAGATCCTTCGGAAAATTTCACTGATTAAGGGTGACCCCTTCAAAAACGATCTAGTGTAGTTTTGTTCCTGTCTATTAAAACCGTGAGCCAGGGAGCCTCCAGGACGAGAACACTGATACCAATAGTGCTCTGGGGGGGACAATCCAAGCGGTCTTATTCTGGTGTTTGGTTTTTGAGAAGATCTCCAAAAAGGTGAGGGCTGCTGACGGCTCTGGGGCTTCGCTAGCGCTAAACTTGGCCAAAGTGTCGGCTAATCTCATTTTCCTCTAGATCTACGTGGATTGACTGATTGATTGTTTGATTTTATGGCACAAGAGCCAAGTTAGCCTAAGCTGCGCCAAACAATGATTAAAAAAGTACTAAAATTTTGAAAACTGCTTCTAAATCATACATAATTTGAAAATGTTAGATTATGCTCAAACTAATTCAACAAAATATAATTTGAAAATAATAAAATTTTATGATTTTTGCAAAGTAAATAAAGTAATTCATGTATAAGAAGATAGTATTATATTGAAAATTCTGTAAAAAAGTATATTTGATATAAATAACCAATTGAACGTAGAAATGCAAACAGATTTATATGGAGATTTTCCCCAACCAAATCACTTTGCATGAAGGACATTTTGCAGCATTCTCACCAGATTAAAGATCTACGTGTTAGGGAATCCACTGCAGATGAATCTGATGTGATGTGGAAAGTCGTTTTAACTTGTTGAGTATTGGAACTTCAAAATTATCTCTCACACTTTGCCCATTGGACTAGTGCTGTATTGCACTTCTACTATAAGACATTAACCAAATCTCTTTTCCATTTGGAAGAGATGCAAGTGAACCAAGGGCTTCATCAATGGCTAATACTCACAGCGAAAAACTGAGCAACCGTCTGGATTTCTCCTCTGGATTCTTAAATTACGGTCTTGCGATTTAATGTAATTTCGCTAGAAGATGGAAAATAATCGTCTCTACTGCCGTCCGTATAAACCTGAACGGCGTCAATTGGTATCTCTCCAATAGTGACTAATAGTAGGAATTGAACAAGCGTCCAAAATAAGGGGCCATCGTAAATAATGGGTTAATAATGCTATTTATTTTAAGTGATAACATTTATTGATGTCCAAAAATCAAAAAAGTACATTTTTTACTAAATCTGGGGGAAAAAACACTTTTTTTTTCTTTTTCAGATTTTTAACTTTTACTGCTGCGATTTGTGCGGAGAAAATTACAGTTTTAGTTCGAAGGGATTCAGCAGCCACCGTGTGTCCATCCACCGAATCGGGGTCCTGAAGGAACGGACATTGGACCGTTTTGGACATCCGTTCAAGCCTCTAGAAACTGAAGATCCAACAGCATCTCAAATAAACCCGGAGGACCTCGATGTAAGTGTCAATTGCAGTTTATTCTAAAATATTTTTCAGCATCTAAAGTATGACAATTTTAGATTGGAGGAGGTTAAAAACTGTTTCCACCAAAATTTTGTGCGATATTCTTGAGAATATTAAAAAAAATTTTACTATGTTTTTATGTATGAAATTCAGTATGAAATAATAGTTCTTATGTATGAAATAGTAATTATGTATGAAATAATAGTTCTTAAAAGAAATGGTTATTTTAACCCTTATATTACCTTTTTAATTTAAAAAAAATATAAAAAATTTCCAGATAATAATTAGTTTTTTCACATTTCAGGAGCAGTGCAAACTGGAGTGGGCTCTGAAAGACTCTGCATTGATGTATGCAGCCAAGTGAGCGAGGCTCATTTTCTCAGAATGCCTTCATTTTGTTTACGAGATAGGGAAAGAGTTATTTAAAAAAATCTCTCAAGCTCAAAATATTGAACGGCCCTTAAACACGCCATTTTAATTATTGATATTGAAAAAAAATACGTTCAATCAATCTAACAGAATAAATAATGGAAACTTCCTGGAATTTTTAATGGTTTTCAATCAATTAGCAATCCAATACCCCAACTTAAAATGAGAATATAATCCGGGGAAGTATATGTATCTAATTATATTTTCTTCAGTATTTTGATTAAAACAATTCAGAAAACATCCAAAAATATCAAATGCTGTTGAATGATGTGTAAAAATACAACAAAATGGATATCATAGAATCTGTAGGAGTTTCATTAAATACACTGAAAATACTTTTTTCAAGCAAAAATATAATTTATTTTCTCACTCCTAGTGATCTATATTAATAAAAATTCATTAAATTAAATAATGTCATTTAAAAATTTTAAATTTTTTGAATAATATATTTTTATATAGAGTTCATTTTACCCCCCCCCCCTTTTTACGGAGGGTTTCATTTAAAATTACTGATTTGTTACTATGTTCATATTAAATATTCAATTAATGAGAAATCCACGCATTGCCTTTTAAGATTTAAAATTTTTTACCTAAAATTTTTAATAGTTTTAGGTATTTTTCAACTTAATATTTCCCAAAACTAATGATTTCATATTTTTCAGCTACGACAGTGATGACTAGCTTCCAACTAATTGACAGTATCTACATCTGTTGTGGCATCGCGGGAGGGAGGTGGGCCGAGAAACACTTTTACATCTACAGTAGCATAGCCATACCACACTGAAAAGGAAGAATAGGTATAGTCCATTTTTTTATCTAACAGCCATGCTTGGTTCCTTAACCATCTGATGCCGTGCCTACCTGTACCAATTGGCGGTGTGTTCGGATATTCATCCAGTCCACTGCATGGGAGCAAGTGTTCGCCATCCATTCTGGCATGGCCACAAAGCGGGCATTCCTCGTCAGCCAAGACAAGACAGTAGAGGTATACTCCCAAAAAGTCATGTCCGGTGGTTAAGCCAAAGCTGGGAACAACCTCGGCTCTCTCCAGGTGCCTCGAGATCGGACCCACAGTGGTCAGAGTTTCCCATAGATTTCCAAGACACTTGGTACAAATCCTAAGACCCACCCTCTTCTACGCCTGCCCAATCTGAGGTCATGCAGCCTACTCGAATATAAACATCATCGAAAGAGCTCAAAACTTAATTATCCGTACCATCACAAAAGCTGACTGGTACATCCGAAACGATGATATCAGGTTTGCTCTAAACCTTAAAACCCTCAGAGAGGTGATCAAAAAGATCGCCATCAAATTCTTTACTAACATCGACACGCACGAAAATAGAGCAATCCAAAGAATAGAAAAATATCCTCTAAACCCTCTCATAAATAGACCCAGAAACACACATCCTCTGCTAAAACTAAAAACTTCATACTTCTAATTTCCACCCAGAAGCCCCTCCCACCCACGAGAGGCTGTAACCCGATTGGCCGGCGCCGTTTCTCTCAAAGCACTTCAAACCCCTGCATTTTCAGGCAACTCGCATTCGCGCACCTACTCCGACTAGACGGGTCTTCCCACTAGCCGCTCTCATAAATAATGATTAAACCCGCACGCAAGCGCACTCGGCCCCCCGATGCGCACAGTGCAAGAATAAACTAAACACTCAAAATGCTACCTTCAATTAAAATTTTCGTTTCACATCCATTTCTTTTCAACATCCATATTATCGATTGTAACTAACTAATCAAAAAAAATCCTCACGATATTATTCTGCAGTACTGGGCTAAGGTAAAGCCAACTAAAGCTACACCCAATCATCACGATAGGAGGTTAAGTTTCCACAAGGAAACAGGCACTCCGTTAACCACTCTACATATAAGACACTTGATGTTTTGGGTCATTACAGTATATTTGTCTATGCATGTGGAAATAATGCTCTTCTGAAAGCCAAGGGGAATTCCAGTTGAGACGACTTGTCTTTTACGTCGGCTCTCTCTTTGCCGGGGATCCCAACATGTTTAGGGACCCACTGTAAGGCCACACTATAGCCATATGAGATCATCTACGCAATTTTAGTTCGGCACTGACTTTTGTTAAGGCAATCAGTTTATTACTGCTTATATTTAAAACTCCAGTTTGGGCGTCTGTGAAGAAGACAACTTTTGCGGGAGCTAGGTCAGCAGCTAGTAATTGCGTTGTAGCTTTACAGACAGCCAAGACTTCTCCATCGTAATTGGTGGCTTTTTTCCCCAAGAATACGTATAATTCTTACAAGCTCATTAAAGAGTATTATGAGATGTGTACGAGGAGTTGACATTTATTAAATACAAAGTTGAAGAATACAAGAATCTGGGCCCTCGTTTACTCTTGTTGTGAAGGGCTTTTACTACGGAGAAGAGGAATGGAGTCACGTAAAGAAACAAAAAAGCGAAGAACTTTTAAAAACTTTTACTGAGGACAAAGGATGTCGACCATGAGATTGTTTGCTATAAGTCAAATCCAATATTTAGTCCTCATTATTATTAATACTCATTATGGACTTCAGTTCAAAAATCGATTCATTAAGATATGAAATCGAAAAATAGTTTTGATCAGATCCTTTACGTTCATCTCTTAACCATGATTAAAAGTAGTAAGAAAGTTGTTGCGGTCTATTTCACTACTGAATGTTTTGAATCCATCCATATGTTGTGAAATAAAAACGATTACAATGTCAACTATTTGTAATCAAATATTCACTGTAATGACAATCGAAATATAAAAAAATAAGAAAATGCGATTAAAAAATCGATTAATTAAGATATGAAATCGAATGAAATGGTAACGAAGATATCAAATATACACTTGATCAGATCCTTTACGTTCATCTCTTAACCATGATTAAAATTAGTTGGTAAGTTGCTGCGGTCTATTTCACTACTGAATGTTTTGAATCCATCCATATGTTATGAAATAAAAACAATTACAATATCAACTATTTGTAATCAAATATTCACTATAATGACAATCGAAATGCAAAAATAAATAAAATGCTCAGCAATTCTTTTTTAGAGAGCTTAAAATACTGGTACACACAGAGAACAGAGAGCGATTAAACACCGGACGCAACAAAGAAACATTATACGTACACGAATAAAAAAAATGGATAATCACATTATGCTTCGAAAAACAAAATAATGGCGTTGACTCTAAATTTAGTTTTAACTCAAAACACTTAAAATTTCCTCCCAAACAATCTGGACTTAAAAGATTTGACCAGAATATTCACGACAATTGCGAATAACAGAGAGTATGTTACCTATCACCAAAAACACCTTTAAACAATCACCTCAAAACGAGATTGAAAAGAATTGAAGGCATGTCAAATCACTTCAATTGGGATTGTTTGGAGTATATGCCGAAGGCCAGCGCTGCATTATATATATATACGTATTATTTCTATAAGAAAGCAAACAGGAAATAAATGCTAAATGCATTTCAATGCGGCAAAAGGAATACCTACTATTATATTCTAAAAGGGATTGATTGATTGAATGTTTGATTTTAAGGCATAAGAGACAATTATAAAATTTTGAAAACTGTTTCTAAATCATACATAATTTGAAAATGTTAGATTATGCTCAAACTGATTCAATAAATTTTCACATGGAAAAAATATAATTTGAAAATAATTAAATAGTAATATTAATTCATGTATAAGAAGATCATATTACATTAAAAATTATGTAAAAAATGATATTTGATATAAATAACCAACTGAACGTAGAAATGCAAACAGATTTATATGGGGATTTTCCCCAACCAAATCAGATCAAGATAAAACTGATGTACGAAAAAAAAATGATGCGATGATGATTAAAAACTAGACAATCTATTAAAATGTGATGAACACAGTCAGAGACTTTGCATGAAAGACATTCTGGAGCATTCTCACCACATAAAAGATGCCTATGCGTAAAACGAGTATGACCAATACAAAGCCGAGTTAATTTGACATAGTTTCTTTGCATCGGCATTACAATGACAGGTTTCACGCAGTGCAGCTTGTTATCAGTCTGTAAATTCCATGATTCCTGCCCGGCACTATCAACATGATGCTGAACGACGCGCTTCATGTCACAAAGAGGAATTGGTAGCAGCAACTGTGTCGTGGTCGACCGAGCAGCCATGTCCTCTTGTTCGTTACCTACGATACCCACGTGTCTTGGTATCCAGCAAAACTGTATATCACTACCCTTGCCATGCAGTCGACTCGTAATGTCTATATCACCCCCCCCCACCCCCAGGATGACACCGATCATTGTAGTTTTTCAGAGCTTCTAAGACACTCATGCTATCAGTATAGATGCAGTATTTACAAAATGTATTGGAGTTCATTAATTGAAGTGCGCGGTACAAGGCGATGGTTTCGGCAGTGAAAATGCTGCAAGAGTTATCGAGCCGATAACCGCGTATATTGTTTAACATCACGACTCCACACCCAACGTAATCCGTTCGTTTCGAACCATCTGTGTAAATGGGCGATAATCACTATACCGATGCCGATGGTAAGCAAAGATGCGTTGAAAAGCAACTGGTGGTAGGGCGGAGTTACTGAATGTAGCAAAAGGGCTGATATAATGGAAACGTAACTTATTCCAAGGTTGGAACTGCAAAATGTTTCTTTGGTGAATATTCACGTCGGGTAGGTCGAGCTCGTATAACAGAAGCTTCATCCTTTCCATAAATGGCCGCATGTTGTGTGACTGAGCATCATAAATTCTCTTCATGCTAGTAGTCAAATTCACATCTTTCAGTGGATGTGAAGGCTTGGACAAGATCTTAAAATAATAAGTGAGAGCTAGCTTTTTTCGTCTAAGGTCCAATGGAAGTTGGTTGCAAGCGACGTAGAGACTCTGCACCGGCAATGTGCGAAACGCACCAGAACAGATTCTCAATACTGAGTGATGAACTGGGTAAAGTTGTTTAAGTGTAGAATCGTTAGCAGATCCGTATACAACAGAACTGTAATCTATTCGGGAAAGTACGATAGATTGATATACTCGGAGCAGAGATGTCCGATCTGCACCCCAAGAGGTGTTCGATAGAACCTTCAGGATGTTGAAAGACTTTTCAGACTTCTTACACAGATGTAAGATATGCAGAAGGAAAATGAGTCGGTCGTCGAAGATTACTCCAAGAAATCGCACTTCGGGAACTACTGGAACTTGTGTATTTCACGGATGGGGGGGGGGCATATTTCAGGGTCGGCATGAAGACCCCGTTTGCGACAGAAGTGTACGCAGCAACTCTTACTGGCCGAAATACTGTGGTCATTCATGTCGCACCATTTAACTATCTTGTTAACAGCAGTTTGTAACTGCCGCTCTATCAAACGCATGTCTGAGCCTTCACAACTTATCTGTAGATCATCCACATATAATGAAGCCTGTATAGAGGGCTGAAGTTCAGATAAGATGGATGAAATATGACAAATGAAAAGGGTGACACTTAAAATACTCCCTTGAGGTACTCCCTCAGCTTGAATAAAAGAAGGGATCACCTAAACGAAACAGATCACCTAAACAGTGTCACCTAAACGAACTTTAAAATTTCGGGCAGCTAAAAAGTTCTGTATGAAGCAAGGCAAATTGCCTCTAAGCCCGTAATTATATAGTGTGCGAAGGATTCCATAGCGCCAGGTACGATCATATGCCTTCTCTATGTCACAGAATATAGACACTAGATGATTTCTCCGGACAAATGCGTTCCTAATTTTGCTTTCCAGCGCGATGATATTGTCGAGAGTAGATCTTCCTTTGCGGAAGCAACTCTGAAACAGAGGAATGCATCGATTCTTTTCCAGCTGATAAATGAGACGGGCATTGACCATACGTTCCATTGTTTTGCAAATGCAGCTCGTGAGTGCTATCGGTCCATAGCTTTGGATCTTTTCCAGGTTTTAGAATGGGAATCACAATGGCTTCTTGCCATTGAGTAGGATACACCTGCTCCTTCCAGATTCGATTGAATAGGTTGAGGAGACTTAGTTGTGAGTCCTTGCTTAAGTGACGAAACATTTCGTACGATATTCCATCAGGTCCTGGACTAGTATTGTGGGCCGATGACAGGGCCCTCTTCAGTTCCCACATGTAAAAGTCACAATTATACGGTAGAAACTGTTGGCACACGAAGTTCATAGGTGTACGCTCTGAACGGTTCTTAGTAGCTAGAAATAAAGCGCTATAAGAATCTGAGCTTGACACATTAACGAATGTTTCACCAAGCAAGAGGGCCACATCAGTAGGTGACGAATAAGCAGCAGTCGAAGTTTCCAGTATCGGAAAGGTAAAGTTACTAGAGAGACCATTCGCTGCTTTTACTTTTCTCTATAACTGTTGACTGGTAGTAGACGATGTGATTGAAGAGACATACTGTATCCAAGATTCTCTCTGACTAGGACGTCGTATTTTACGAGCAGAGGCTTTTGCGCGTTATAACCCTATGAGATTTTCAGTGTTGGGGTACCTCCTGAAAATACCCCAAGCTCTCCTTTGTTCCTTTTTGGCTTGGTGGCATGCAGAATTACACCATGGTTTGCACAGCTTCCGATGAGAATTCGATGTCTTAGGTATTGCTGCAAAGGCAGCCTTCACAATAGCATCTGTGGCGTTAAAAACGGCATCATCAACTTCACTGCTCTGAACCAAAGCGTCGGTAATAACGGCGAGCCGTGTGAATTTATCCCAGTCAGCGCGATGAAAATTATAAGTAGGAGGACGGTGTCTTGCCCCCTCACCATTAATATGCGAGACTAGAAGAGGGAAATGATCACTGTTATGTATATCGTTATCTACCTCAAAGTTCAACAACGGTAGCAAACTTGCCGAATAAATGGCTAGATCGAGGGAGTGAAATGTCTTTGTGGGTGTATGGAAGTATGTTTTCTCCTCATTATTGAGTAGACAGAGACAGTGATCAGAGATCAATTGCTCGATCTGTAGCCCGCGAGAGTTTGTTGCATTATGTCCCCACAGAGGGCTACCGTTAAAGTCCGAGCAGAATAAATGGAGCTGGCAATTGATTGACTAAATGATTTAAATCGAATTGTGGTATAAAGTCATTGGGTGGTAAGTAGATACAGCAGACTGTGATTAGAGAATGTATGTGAACCCTTACAGCCACAGCCTGTGCTGATGTGTGCAGTGTGATGACATTACTGGGATAGAGATGGCACGTGAAGAGGCACACACCTCCAGTTGGAGATACATTGTCATCTACATCCCGTCGTACACAATTATAGCCACGCATTCGCATTGTCAGGTTACTCTTCAAAAATGTCTCTTGAAGATCAACGCATGCCGGTTGATAAGTTGATATAATGGATTTCAGATCATCAAGTCGAGTTCTTAAACCACGGCAGTTCCAGGAAATAAAGGAGGTCATTATTTGATCTCACTCGCTCCTATTCCGGAGCTAGAGGTCAAAGGGTCTAATTGAAAGTCCATGAGAGCATCGTCGCTCTCTGATGCATGACCTACCACCACATCGGAATCTATTCCTGGGTGGAAGTCTCTGACTTTCTTCGGAATCTTCGTGAGAGTTGGTTTTTGTTCCCGTTGACTCTGGTCTTTTGGGGGAATTGCTCTCTGCCCTTCTAATAACTTTTATTTTGGTCGGATTTGATGGTTTTGGCTTCGTTTCAGTTGTAGTGGTAGTTTGAGAATCAGAGTTGTTTGAATTTTCAAGTTGAGTTTGCTTTGAACTATCTCTAAATGTTTTTTAACAGCACTTGCATAGCTTTTTCAAGAGGTCGGCGTTCGTGACAAAACAACATTCCTAGCCTCTGGGTAGGAGATTTTATCTTTTATTTTAATTATTGTAATTTCTTTTTCTCGTATCCAAGTCGGGCAGGAGCGCGAGTAAGCCGGATGTTTACCTTTACAATTAGTGCATTGTTCCTTCTTAGTACACTCTGCACTGTCATGGCCCGATTCCCCGCAACGAGGGCAGGTAGGCTGACCCCGACAAACATTCTTGGAGTGGCCATACCGCTGGCATTGAAAACAGCGCAGCGGATTTGGTATATACGTTCGAACCGCGTAGCGAATGTACGCCATTTTTACTGTCTGTGGGAGGTCAGGTGTCGAAAAGGTCAGGATTAGGTGCTTTGTGTTCTGCACCTGACCATCCCGCCTTATCATTATACGTCTGACTCCACAGACTTTTTGAGCCTTCATATTTTCAAGGATTTCCTCGGTTGAAACGTTCAGAAACTCAGCTGGCGAAATAACTCCACGTGAAAAATTCAGATTGGTGTGAGGAGCAACGGTAATGTCTAAATGAGCTAGCTTCTGCAGTTTTATTAGATCTGTCGCTTGCTTCGAAGATGACACTTCGAGGAACAAGTCTCCGGAGCGCATCTTACGGATCGACTTGACTTCCCCTAAGCTGCTAGAAATAGCTTTCTCAATTAGGAAAGGTGAAACGTTGCTAAAGGTCTCAGGAGTTTTAATAATAAAAAATCTAAATGTATCAGAAAATTGTATTGCACGGTGCTCCACTGAAGGAGAATTACTTTTAGGTTCCATGAGTTATTTTGTATGTTCATCCCAATGCGCCTCCACCCACCATGGAGCCCAACAAGGGGAGGCAGCCATCCGGTCATCTGACGTGCGTCAGGCACGGCACTTACCTCAGAGGTGGCACTGGGGTATAATAGTATTACAGGTTAGAGATGTGATCCGCCAGTTCACCCAGGGCACCCCTAACTGCAACACTAACCCTAAAGCAAAAGTCTTTGGGATTTTAAAAGAACCAATTAGAAACAATCACCAGCCGATTGACAAGAGCGGGCTCACTCCTGCCACCCGTCTACAGAGAAGCGTTGGCCAAAGGGAACGCAACAAGTATCCCCAGAACACCATTTTTCACCTTACGGGACGCCACACACGGCAAACATGCGGGTTGGCAAGCCAACAGCAAGCAAAATGTCAGTAACAATGGTGTCAAAAAAAAGGGGGGAAGGGGGAATAGAGAAGGGAGAGGGGGAGGAAAGATCACTAGGGTACCTCAGGATTGTGACACCCGTACTCATCTAAAGGAGATGAGCCCCCTGAGGAAAGATCACTAGGGCACCTCGGGATTGTGACACCCGTACTCACCTAAAAAAGGTGAGCCCCCTGAGGGAGATATCATCGGCAAAGAGACCAACATTACTATACTTATTCATTACCTCCTCAAGACCAGAAACATGTAAAGAGAACAGTATTGGGCTTACGATTGAACCCTGTGAATGGCCGTGTCTCAATCCAAAAGGCGTATTTTTTTATTTCACTCTTATTGATCTATTTTGTAAAAAAATTGAGATCCAAGGCAGAATTTTACCCCTAATACCAAAAACGTCATAAAGTTTAGTAATCAGTTTTTGTCTCCAGACTCTGTCGACAGGCCTGGACATGTCCAAAAGTACAGCAGTGGTGTGATTAGTTGGCCTTAAGTTTTGATAGTCCTTGACATTCTGGCAGAAAAATAAATCTGATCAATGGTGCTATGGCCCCGTCTAAGCCCGTATTGCTCCTTAGGGAGCAAGTCAATAGTGGACAAATAAAAGTTCAATCTGGCCAGAATAAGTCTCTCCATGAGCTTACAAATGAAGGATGTCAAAGAAATAGGCCAGTAGCTTTTTGCTGAGCTACTATCTTTACCAGGTTTTTCTACAAGGATGATAATGGCTCTCTTCCACTCCCAGGGTAGACGTCCCAATTTCCATGAAAGGTTAAAAATCTCTAATAATCTTTGTTTTCCCTTATCACCAAGATGTTTGACCATCTGTCCATGAATATTATCTGGTTCTGGAGATTTTCTATAATCCATAGCATCTAGAGCAACATTCATCTCTTGCATACTGAATTTATCATAAAAAATGGAATCTCCCAAAGAAGAGCGGCACAATTATGTACCATTCTCCTGGAATTTTCTTAACCTTTTTTTCATTCTCGTCAAATGTTAAAATGCTAATGTCTTTATAAAACTTGCCCAAGATGTTAGCAGCCTCTTTGTTATCCTGAGGAACTTGACCTAAATAATCTATGACAATATTACTTTCACTTGAGGTTGATCGTTACTGAAGGATTTGGCGATTCGCCATAGTTTTGAGCTCTGGCATCAATGCTGCTACATATAGTTTTCCGAGACTCTCTCTTCTGTGTAATATATTGCTGTTCGATTTCTGCATTTAGTTTTCTACGTTTGAAGTAGCAAGTTCTTGGCGTAACAAGTCTTTTTTTGCAAAAAAGGCGGCCAAAGAAGCATGTTTGAGTCGCACAAAAGGTCTAAATCTTTTAATATCACCTCTAGGGTTCTAACGCCGTACTGAACTGATCCGTAGTCACTATTAAATTACTTAGAGCCCGAAGTTGAGTAGAAAAATATTTTAAACACATAAAAACCACTTAAAGAATCTTGTTTCTTAGTAGCGTTATTTAAAACAAGTTTTAACAATTGTAGTACCTTAAAATCAGTTAATAGTTCTTTTCGTCCATATCTTTCAGTTAAGCTTTTTATATCGCCAAAGGGTAGTTAGTAATACGAAAAGATTCAATAAGCTCTCTAGCTTCCGACTTTAGTTTTGTTGATTGAGCTAAGTAATGAAATTTATCACAATTAGTTAAATTTTTATTTTCGTGTACGTTTATTAAACTGTTTCCAAAGAATTAACAAGTCTCTTAATTCTCCGCCAAATTTATACAATTCAACTTCAGGAAGTCGTGAGGTAATCGTTTTATACAGATTCTCACACACAGCCAAATGAGAATTATTACCAGAATTACAACCTTTGTTATTTTGCTTACTTTTAATATTCTCTAATACTCGTTTAGACATTAATTCCATTCTCAAAGTCTCTTTTCTCCATATTCTTCTACAATATTAAATTCAGTTTTGAATTCTGTTTCATCTGTTAAAGCATACAAATAATTATTATGAGCTAACTCTAAGGAGTCCGTTTTTTTTTTTTTTTTTTTTTTTTTTTGCTCAAGCAAATGTTAACACATTTCAATTTCTTCTGCGTCAGCATTTTCATTTATCAACACACTCTCTAATTTACTATATGCTTTCGTAAATGCAGTGCGCTGTGCTGCTTTATATCACTTAATATAACTTCCATCTTTACTATCTTATTAAATCAGTTCAAGCATTCAATGATAAATGTCTATGTTGAAGATACAACTATATCAATAACTTCAAAATGGAAATTCAATTTTCTTACCGTTATCAAACTCCAAAATAAAATCCACCCACCCAGAAATGTAGTTTCTAATAGGATTGCTTGAGTAAATAAATGTAGGGTATTTGGTTCAATAAAGAACAACGGTGAAGAAAATATCAATAAGATATATTTAAGTATAACAGCACATCCAAAATATATTAAATGTTTTTCATCAGTTATAATTTCAAAACTAACAATTTTCTACAAAAATCGCTACGCAACGCGTACCGCTCTCTCACTCGTATCTTTTTCATGTCTGTAAAGTTTGCTTTCAACAGTTCTCATTTCATATATCGGGAGCTAGAGGACACAATTGAAAGGATTAAATAACCTTTGACTTTAATGTATAGGAAGACAGCCAAATTTGAATCTGAATGTAAAGAGAGTTTATAATAGAATAAACTTTCGAAGGATGAAAAGTTTTTCTTAATTGTGTAGAAAGTTGAAAAAATTCAGTTGAAGGTTTTAACATAATGTATGTCTGAAAAACTCTGTCCAGAATATATTACATCTAATTACTTTGTTACATACTATTCATTTGCATTACGACTTATTATGTAATTTAAATAAATTGACAAATTTTGATTTTCAAAATGGAACATAAATATAAGAAATTTTCGAAATCATATCTTGAAGAATCAAGTATTGTGTATTTAACACATTTTCGGTGAGGCAATGAGTTTATTTAAAGTAGTGAGATCAAATGCTGATATTCTTTTATCGTAGCAGTTTTCAATTAAAAAAAAATGCGACTTCAAAGGATAAAAATTGGTTATTTTTGGTAAAGTTATTTTGGTATGAGCTACTCACACGAGTTTTTTTAATTTGATTTAAATTGACTCTCTGAAAATTTCCAGAGAGTTGCAGCGTATACAAATTTATGTTAATTTAAACACTTCTAGAATATTCTAGATGCCACCACTGTATCATATATAAGCTGCTTCCCTCGAGCTGGGGGTCAATTCGTCTGGCGTACGATCAAGTAGATCACGCTCGCATTCGATAAATTTTCATTGCTCTATTCAACCGTTGTATTGCTACCTGTTCTACTCCAAGAATCTTCGTGACAATATGAGAAGCTACTTTTAAAATGGTAACAAACTATAGAACAAAAAACGGCGTATATTTTACCAAAATTGGTAATCCGAAACATGTTCAATAAAATCTTGAAGTTCATGTAAAAATAATGGATTTCTTTTCCCTCAAACTAATGTTTGCTTAATTTCATGAAATGCATGTGCTCCCCTAATTTCTTCTGATAATTAATGTAAAACAAGACATCCATAGTCTAAAATGTTGCGGAAAATAACATGATCTACCGGTATACGTGACGGTGTATTATCTGGAGACTGGAATCCAAACAAGCACAACAAACTGTAGCGGTTGCTGATGAAGTAGCAATAACTATCATTCTAAAACTGTGTAATCGATTCTAAATAAAGAATATTTAGCAGTTAGAACATAAATTATTTTTTTTTCACATGCACAACCCTTTTTTTTTTATTTTCATTTTCAGAAAAAATGTTCATATAATGGTAAAAAATTGCTAACACACACCCACCCTCAACTTTCTCAGATACAGAACTCTTTTTTTTTTTCTATTAACCGCAAGTGTATTTTATACTTGCATATAATTAGTTGAAAATTCAAAACACTCGCTTGGGGTTACACCTTATTTTTTTAGTGGCTAAATCTAGAAATAAGTCGCCAAAATCTGGGAAATGGAGTATGAAATTAGTCGCCAAATCTGAGAAATTGATTGTACATGGAATTAGTCGCCAAGTTTGAAAATGGTGTATGCAATAAATCGCCAAATCTGGAAGTGGTGTATGGAATTGACACAATCTGATTATCCTTATTCCTAACGATCCTGAAAAGGACAATGAAACAAAATTATGAAATTATTTATTGTCATCGGTCGTTGACAAGTGTGCAAAATTTCGAATTGATCCGACTTTTAAAGTGGGTAAAAATCGAGTTCCAAGATTCAGTTACATGCAAGTGAAACTTATAAAAGCGTGTTAAAAACAGTGCAAGTTCGATATCGGCCAGGACAAGTCCATCTAACGGCTACCAAAGCAAATGACCGATATATCCTGTTTAGAGCTCGTCTAGAGAACAGCCAATGCGACGCATATTCACAGTTTCTTTGCCTGTAGGACGATGGGTCTTAAGCCAAACACAATCCGGTTGGTCTGTATACATGTAGGCAACGGCGAATGTCCATTTACAGCAAGACACCGTGCAGCCCGAAGAAAGTGGGCTACTTAACATCAGCAGTCAAGTACTACAGTCAAGTACATTACGACGTACAGTACTTAAACAGATCTTTTCATGCTGTTAGAATAGATTCCTTTAAATTAGTTCCCCAGAAGAGTGGTGTCGTCATTCTAGTGCCATTGAAGACTCGCCCTATAGAGCAGAGGTTCTTAAACATTGTATCCCTTTACATATAATTATACACTGCTGGCCACCGTAAATGCAAACACCAAGAAAGACAAGA
>BMAO01034318.1:0-22067 GCA_019973975.1 Trichonephila clavata | reverse complement strand
CCGCCACACACTTTTCCCAACGGTTCTGCTACTCTGAAGTGGCCGCGGTAGCCTAATGACCATGGATTCGGGGTCGGAGTATCATGAGTTTTAGCCCTAGTGTCACTGAAAACCCACCATGTGGAAGGGCAGATGTATTTTAAATCTATCGAGGCTGAAAGTCCTCCGGTTGGTGAGTGGAAGTTTGGAGGTGCCAGCTCAGGTGTCGTCCTCATCACTAGACCATAGGTCAAAAGTAAGAGGTCCATTGCAAATGACCCTTGTGTTGCCTTGCAACGCCATGTTAATAAACATTCACTCACTGCTACTGTTAAAGCAGCACTTGAAATCGCTTCTTTTGAGGTATCGCACAGCTGGTGTGACGCATTCTAGATGAGGTATTTTCTGTACAAAAGTCCAATCGTTTTATCTGGTTTCTTCAATACTGAGAAACACCAAACTTTATTAAAATTTTATGTCCTTTCCAATTCTAACGGTAAACACTTCTCTCTAATCGATAGACTGCAGGAAGGAGATGGAATAGCACGTGCGCGTTAGAACCACCTAAATAATATGTACATCGATCCACGCTTCCTTAGCGTCATTTATTTACGCACGAATAATTATGGTTGATTTATCTTATTAAACACACCTTTTACAACGTCCAATGATCAAGGGAAAGTTATAGCTCATTGAAGAAGCACGAGTTTGACAACCAACTGACTGAGGGTTCGAACCTCACCTAAGACAGTATCATGGATATATGAGGATTGCTACTCACTAAAATCTTACTGGACTTCGATTGGGGGAGGGGTGAAGAAACTTGATTATTGCTGTCCGGTGGCGAAAACATAAGTCCCTCGCATGGGTTAACAGATTTTTAATTTTTAGCATAAAGATTACATTTCAGTTTTCAAAAACAGAACTCCTCCCGTGAAAGCAGTCTCTGTACGCCACTGGTGTTGTCTTTGCCTATTCAAGGTTCTCATCAATTGTCCGTTATGTATTTCTAATACGAGCTTGAAATCATCTCGTGTAATTAACAATTAAAAAAAGACATTTATGATTCAGTTCTTACGTATTAGAACTGGACGTGACACGCCCGACGCAAATGCATTCGATTGGTCATCAATGTGATTGTACGACCTCGAACTTTTTGAATAGTAGCCAAATCCAAACCAGACTTCCGAAAACGTTAACGGAGCAATTCGTAACAGTGATATATGTCTCTATGTAGAAATTAGGGGACTTGATGTATCAATTTCTTGAATATGTGTCATAAAACCTTACTATGCTAAATGATTACAGCTTCATCGTGTTCTTTGCAAAACATCTTAATCTTTAACTGTGCTTTTCATTAAAAAATATTGATAATTATTGATGTCCGTTAATGTTAGCAATCTTACTCAATAATAAATAAAAGTAAAAAAAGGAAAATCGATAGCAACTAATTTTATAGCAAACATTTTAAGGGACTGCATTGCACAAGCATTTAAAGCCGCTGCAGGCAATCGCGTTGTAAGGCATAACATTTTACAAACCTAAGAAAAAACTAGATACCGAGAGATAAATAACTTCTTTATAATTAATGATTATGTTTACTTAAGACAATGTTAATTGCTGTAAGAAAAATACTAAAGCAATTCTTATTTTTATATCAATTAAAATTAACAATGGCTTATCAAAAAGCTTCGTTTTCAATGTTTATGCAAAACTTAAAAAATAATAATTTAAACGTCTTAAAAACAATAAATGCTTAACATCTATATTTTTTTTAATTCTTAAATAATTATAGAATTTTAATAATTATATTTTAAATTTTTTAGTTTATTATATTCAATTAATTAAATAATATTTTTAAAAAAGAGTTTTAAAATACTGAGTACAGTTCATATTATATAAACAAACCCCCTCCCCAAAGCTGTTCTAAACAGCGTAACAATTAAACTCTGTATAAACAGGGTAGTGTAGAAAACAGATGCAAAAGTTAGGAATCTATTAAATAAAAGAATAACTTATCAAAACAAAGTGAATGAACAAGTTTTATGGCGAAAATCGTTTTCTTTTCATTCTAGGATATTATTCTAACGCTTAGTTGACATTTAAAATATCAGGAAAAAAATCCTTACATGTTAAAGCACATTTGGATAAACAATATAAATGAATGTTAAATAATGGTTTTAAATATTTTAAATAGGTAGAAATATTTCATAATTATCCATAATAAAAAGTCGAAATTTTTCATTTAAATAATAAAAAAGTGTGTTTTGCTTATTTTTAAAAAAATATTCAGTTTTTGCAAATCAGGACTGCTAATGCTGTCAGCAATTTTGATAAGTTTGATAATGTTAAAATTCAGCTTATCTTGAAGCAAATAAAATTTATTTACAGTGCTGATATGCTTTTAATGTAAAGCAACTTTATATAAATTCACAGTGATTATATGTAACAGATTTTTAAATTTTCCTCAATTTGAAAGTGATGATTTTCTGCAGTTTGTATTATACGTTATAAATAGAATTAATATTATTTAAAGCTATTGTAAAAAAAGTACACAAACATTCTGATAAAAATTATTAATATTTGTATCTTTGAGAAAAAAAGAATTGAAATAATAGGTGCCAGTATTTAAATTTATAAAATTATATAGTTTCCAAATATTTATATTTATGTGAAATATTTTCAGAATGAAAACATACTGCAGTATTAATGTACATTTTAATAATAATATTAGAATAAATAAAATAGAAATATAACTGTGCAAATTTAAATAATAACATAGCAAGTTACAATAATGCCAATTTTTAAAAAATAGAATATTTTTTATGCTTATGTATTGTTCAGAGATTAATCTTTTTCTTTTACTACAAATAATATTTTTTTTTAAAAAGTAGATTCTCTAAATTTAGCTAATTAATTTACTTCAAAAGGTTCCGAACAAACCCAGATCCATATCTTACAATTTATTACTCTCTCTCCTCTCTCTCGCTGTTCACTTTAATTTCATCATAAAAATCGTAATTCTTTAATATATAAAAATTTAAACTACAATTCTCTTTTACAAAATTATGTACATATATATCGACCTTTTATGTCAAAAAAAATATTGTATTCGTTTCTAAACGGGCATTTTCATTTCAAATTATCAATATAAACAATAACTTTTTTTTATAATTTTAAGCAGATGTTTTGCAATTACCTAATTTTTTTTATTTGAATTAAGTTCATGAAATATAATTTAACAGGAGCAATATTTTACTTATAATCTAAAAATAAATAATAATTTAAAATTAAAATCTTTTTCTGCAATCAAATTCTATTTCACAAATAACGTGATCAAAAATACATACCCTTTTCACGATAAATATCCTTGTGATCTTTTCAATATAAGCACAAAACAACACATTTAGATATAAATTAACAAAAATTTCAACAGACATACATAAACACTTTCATTAAAGCGAATTTTTTCTCTCATCTCATATCGCTTTTATCTCAACAAGCGCAAATAGCTTTTCAGCCGCTGAGCACGGTAAGTTTCCACTAACTGAACAAGAGCACGGATAAACGGAAACCAGTTGTGGCGCATGCGCGTTACCGGAAAGAGAAAGAAAAATAAGAACGCGCGGTTTTTGTTCTGTTTTGGAGACTGTTTTTTCTGGAGGGGAAAATGGTTTTCTGTAACACATACAATCGCCGATACAATTATGTAAAGTTTATACTTTTAAACACACAAAAAATTGGTAATGAAGTTATTTTAACCTATTTACGGTCAGTTATATATAGAAACAAATTTATTTGGATGACTTTTCAATGTACTATCATTAGAGATTGTGCATTTGTTTTTAAGAATAAAAGTCTATTCTTAGATATTCGTTTTATATTTATGTTTAAATTTCTTTTTGCCAATTATTATCGTAATAGAGGAAGATTTTTTTCCCAAACGAGTTTAAAAAATTTTTGTTTCAAATATTAATAAATAAAGTCTTAGTAAGATACAAAAATATTTTTGAGCAATATATATATTATTTTTATGAATAATCTAGACAAAAAAATACAGCACAATGCTTCTAAAACTAGTTTAAATGTATATTAAATAATAGTTGTTTTTTTCTTAAAAAAAAGGAGAAAAAATACACACTATGCCTTACATTTGTTTCCCTTCACTCAAATCTTTTTCTAAGAATAAGTTGTATGTCAACAAGTGTACAGTAAAAAAAATTTTAAGAAATTTCTATTTTTAAATGTGTTACTGTTTACTGTTTCAGTTCGACTGTTTCTCAATTTTTAATAGAAACGTTAATGTTTCTTTTTATAGTTTAGTTTATGATACAGACTTTTAAATAAAAAGGCGGGAAACCTATCTTTTCTGTATTTATATAAATGAAGATAAAAACATTTTTTGTGGTGTTTTTAGTTTTTTTCTAATATTTTTTTAGTATTGCATTTTTTGGAGATGGAAAGTAAAATATTTAACAAAACAAAATGGAATTTTGAACATTTTGAAAAAAAGAAAACTCGTCATATTCATCAGAACATATTTTCCTTTCTTTGGATTCTTATTTATTCATGTATGAATAAAATTATGGAATTAGAAACCAAGAACAAACACACACATAATAAATATATATATATTAGTCAATGACTAAAATGGAATACTATTATGTTTACTAGGTATGTCACCGGCTTATAGCAATGAAGTAGGGTTAACCTTGTTTTGCAGGATCCGAATCTTTCACGTCAGCAATAAATTTATACACAACAGAATAAAAATTCCAGAAAATAAATCAATATTTAAAAAAAATCTTAGCCTAACAATCGCACATGTAATCTTTCGTTAAACAATTAAACTGAAAAAGAATTACTATTGTATAAATGGTCAAATTTTCAAAAAGATACACTCTACAAGCAAACATACATTGAATAACAACCTAAAATATTTTTAATATATATATTAATGTATCCTCTTGTTAGGCTTCAATGTCTTCACCTTTAGTTTTTTTAATTTTTAATAAACAAAAACAAATACTGCTTCGCAGAGTAGTGATCTGTATTATTTTGTTTTTAAACTTAATCTTCAATTCATTTAAAAAAATTATGGATGTAATTTCAACATTTCGCAATGCAAGCGAACATTATAAGAGATTTTCATGAAAAAATTATAATAATTAGTATATTTAATCATAATAATTAACCAAAAATTATCAGCTATTAAAAATTTTTAGTATTATTAACATTAATTCACTTTAATGGATGAAAATATTTAGTATAATAGCAATATTTCCCTCTTCTTTTAATACGAACTTCACCATTTAAAGATTAAAAACAATGTTGCCAAATTTTAAAATATAAAAACAGCATTACTGTACTTTTTTTATTCTAAAAATAGGAAATTCTTTAAAACAAATACATCAAACTCTTAAGAGAGCTTTACATACGTTTGAAAAAATCAGCTTTTTAAGTATTTATATTTAAACATGAATAAACTTTAAATCTGTGAGGAAATTACTGAATTTTAAAACAATCCGGAAAATGGGATCAATATAAAAACAACTGGCACATTTTGAGCGAATTAAGGCGATTAATTTCCATAACTCACTCTCGAAGAAAGACGGTTTCCCTCCAGCACATCTATTGAATGTCAGTATTCGACGAAATCCGCTAATAAAATAGCCCCCAGCTATGAAAAATGTAAAAGAGTATCGAGTTTTTTGCCCATTAAACTATTTTATTATAGATTCTTTCTGTTTCTGTGAATTTTGATTTCTATATCCATTTAAATGAGTTCATCGGTCTTTTTATTTTATTATTATTTTTAGAAAAAAATATAAACTGTCAACCACAAACTAAATGATCTAAATATTTGAACCGAGTAAGGAACTTGGGGATAAAATACTTCTCAAAAACATTAATTGTTTGAAATAATTTCGAGGAATGACAGTGATGTATTCCCCCCGAGTTATCGTAAATTCTAATATCTTTCATATTTTTCTAAAATATTCAAGTTCTCAAGATTATTTTTTATTGCTATTACATAGAAACAACCAAAAAAAAAATTAATGCGTACGTAAATGGCATAAATTAAAGGGTAAAACATCTAGAGTAAAAATAAGTATTAAAATAAATAGATGTATGACCCTATAGCAGTTTATCCAAAAACAGTTCCAGATAGCAGAAATACAGTAAATTCATTTAAAGCGAAAACGCTTGAGACGAAATCTTGGTTATTACGAAATAACATAACGGTCCCGATAAACTGCTACGTATATTCAAGAATTTTTTTCTCTTAACACGAAAAGAAATTCGCTTAACAAGAGAAGATTTTCCTTCTGGGAATAAACAAAATACTTAAAATATGAGCCCGATTGGACTATCCTATTGTCTTATAGGAAGAATTCATTGCAGTAGATGATGATGATGATAATGTGTTTACAGCCTCAATTACGGCAAAGAAATTTTGGAGTTTGTTCGAAGCTCAAAAAATATCATTGATGCAGATTCCGACGATGAAAATGAATTCAATAATGCAGCTCCTGTTCCCACGTCATTCGAAGTAAGGAACGTCACGAAAAATATGCGCAATTATTTAGACACACATTTCAATGGTGAAATGAATGACAAAATGGACGCCATCGAACAATTTGATGCTAAAAGAGACAATACAAAGAAAAATATCAGATTATTTTTAAAAAAAACTCAAGAAATGTTTTGTCTTTCAAAAAATTTGAAAGTTTTTTATTAAATTTCCTTAAGTTCTCGTGAATGTTTTTATTTGATTGATATTTATTAAATACATGCATATAGACATATCTATGTAAATAAAATAAACTCTAATAAACTTAATTTTGTTGATATAGGGTTTTTCTTACAATATCCTGTAACACGAAAAATTATTTCAGTCCCTTCAATTTCGACTTAAGCAATTTTCACTGTATTAAGAGCGCTAAAAATTAGGAAAAAAAAAGACATTCGCTAAGTTATCAAACGTACAAAATATGTTATACATTTTGTGATTTCTGAATTATTTATGGTTTTGATGGTTTTAATAGTTTATACATAACTCTCTTTGGAATATTTCCGTTAGTTCTTCAAATGGATTTGCCCTGTTGGTATTTTTTTTAAAAAAATCTTAACATATATGTTGACTTGTATATTGATAACTCCTAAACGCACACATACAAGCACGATAAAACTATATATTTGACCATTAAGTAAAGATTTCGAACTAACGTCAATGTAAATTTACTTGAATATTATTGGTAAGAACCATTTAATTGTAAATCACAGATTGGTAACTAAAACTACAGCTGAATTGACATCCAATTTGCCCTAACTGACACCCATTCCACTTTACAATCATATTGAGTTGAATGATGTATTGTTTATTAGCATTTCACATCAAAACAAAGAATCCTAATGGCAACAGATATAGTAACTATAGCCTCGGTCAAGTAACGAGGACAACACCTGGACTGTGTGGTATTCCACACCCCTTCAGCGCGAGGCCTTTGAGCCTCTTTGACAAATAAAATTAAAAGGTGGGTCTTTTTAGAGATACTAGTCTTATATGAAGAGACTGAGAGAAGCCGTTTTTTTTACACTAAGTAATTTTCTGGTGAGAACGAGACACAAACCCTCAGTTCGCTAATCATGAAGCTCGTAATTTTAGCTTTCGTGAGTTTATTAACGTTACACTCTAAAGCTACGCCTAGTCTTCGCGTTTTTCAATCTCGGCCAAGTGACAAGGGTGACACATAAGCTAGAACCCCAATTCCCAAACTTCCTTACCACACCAATGTGAGGATCTTCAGCCTCGACACATTCACAACGTGCATCGTCCTCTCTGCAAGTGAGTGAGAAAGTGACTATTTACGTCGCGCCCTATTCAGCTACTTAAGGGCTATTGGCGACATACCTCGACATTTGAAACCCCGGTCAAGTGACGAGAACGACACCCGAGCTTGCACCCCCTGACCTAACTTCCACATCACAACAACGGAGTTTTAATATATTATTATCACCATATTTAACGTGCATCGGGTCCTTCTACACAGCAGGTCTTTAGAAGTACGAGTCTCGAACTCATGATACGCTGACCACGAGTCTGTTACTTTCACCACTAGGCTACCGGTGCCACATCCTCTCTACAAGGCGCGGTCTTTCATGGCATCAGGTGAGTTTGATTGTGAGGAGTAAATTATATATATCTAAATTCTGTTGTCTTGTTATCTAGCAATTGATATTCTTTTAAGTATTAATCATGTAATTCATCTCTCTCTTGTAGAGAAATTTTGATTATATATATATATATATATAGTTGTAAAGAACACATGGTTAAAAATTTGTTTTTTATAGTATATTGCCAAAATTCTTGCATAATTAACATCAGCTATTTTCTTTTATATGCCGAATTAAAGTCATTCGTAATTGTGTAAATTCTGTGTTAAATATAGAATGTGTCTGTAGGAATAAAAAAGCTATAAAAAAAAGGAAAGGGAATCACTGAATTTTCTTTTCTTTCTTTTTAGCGCGTTTTTCACGTAGTGTAAAAAAAGCGCTATTAGGACGCAAATTTCGTCGTCTTCGTTCCATATTTTGTCGTACCTTTTTCTCAGCCAATAATTAACCGATTGACCTAGGGCTTTCGGCATTTGGTCGCATTTGTGCGTTAGATGAGCCGAATCATATTTAAATTTAATAATTAAAATTTTAAAAAAATTTTAATTTAAAAAAAAATTAAGTATAATACTACTTTTTGTTAGTAAAAAGTTCATTATTTGAATTATTGTAAAATACAACATGTGAAAAACGCGCTAAAATTACTTGGCCATGCCAATGATTGATACCTTGTTTTTTGTATCTACAGATTTTATTTTTATATGGTTTGGAAATTAGGCAATTTTAATGTATTAAATGTTTTACTTCCTGGAAAATAAATGACCTTGAAAAGCTTGTGACACCTAGTGGAAAGCAAGAACTTACAATTAACTCAGGGCTTCTCAAAGTTACAATATTTGCGATCCAATATTCAATCACAATTTTCATCGCGCCCCCCTCCATACAATAACAATGTATTGAATTCAATAATACTATACTTTGACGCTAAAGCTGCAATGCGACTTTAACATCTTAAGTGCCACCGGCGTAGATAAACGTCTCGTTAAGCCAAAGCGTTAATTGCTACGGACGTATATATACGTCTTTTCGAAGTACGATCTTTTCTGTGCACTGCTATCCATAAAATTATTCCGAAGGCTTGGGAATGCATTAAAAGGACCTTGGCAGTGTTTACGAAGGATTTACTTATTTCAGAGGATTTGCTTATTTATTCCTTTTCACCCCCCCCCCTTTTCCCAAACACATTACATACGCATATCTACGTGGAAAGCAGGTGGTATTGGGGAGTGAATCGTGTAACTTTCAATAGGCAGTTAAGGGATTAATTATAAACCGTACAAATTATGAAGATAAGTGATAAGTGTTAATTTTTGTGTATTATCTTGTATTTGACATGCCCATGGGGTCACTGGTAATTAATAATGTTGTTCTTAACTTAGTTCTGTTAAATTAACTATAAAATACATCGCGCAGTACTGATACATTTATAAGTATATTATATTAGTGTAAATGAGTATTTTATGTTTAATTATGAAATGTATTTTGTTTACTTTCAGTAAATTAATATTTTTTAAAGAATCTTTTATTTTCGACTTTTCAATATGCTCGCGCCCCCCTTGTAGAGTTATCACGTTCCCCTAAGGGGGCGCGCCCCACAGTTTGAGAAACGCTGAATTAACTAGATATCTAGTGAAATATATTCGTCACATAAAAAAGAATTTGATAAAGCGCATCAGTGCAATTATTACAAAATTAGATACAACATTTGATGATGCGAACCTCAGTTACATTCCAAAATCCATTACATAATATTTTTGAAAATATACGAAAAAATTAGCACAATAAAAAACCCCACTAAATTCCATGAAGGAGTGTTAGAATTTCTTTTTAAAAAAAAGAGAATGAAATATTTTTCATGAAACTTATTACATGAAGAATTAGTACAAGACTGCTCGACACACGGAAAGTAAATTATCAAAACCATTACATAACAAACCACATTATAGAAACAAAACAAACAAAAAAAGGTTAGTCAAGATTAGATCGGCCGAAAAATGACTGAACACACGCCAAATCCCAATTATGCTTAAGGCCATCCAGACAGACGTCTTAAAAATGCTGCTTCAAAATGAATGGAACTATAGGGAATAAGCATATCGAGTCAATTCTTACACGTGATTTAATGCATTAAATCCAGCCGCAACATGGTAATGCTTTTCTCAAATTACGGACAGTTATGTAAAAATCGGATAGTATCCGCAGGTTTAAAAATAAATAGTTCTACTGCTCTACTTATCCAAGAACCTACTTATAGCTTACAAACATGTACTAAACTCATAAAGTTTGTTTCGGGAATTTTATTTTAGTTAATGCATCAAAAATGACACGGATTTTCACTTAATATTAATTAATAAACATAATTAAAACCTTGAACACTAGAAATGTAATTCACAATATTGATGTAAACCACATACAAAACAATATAAACAAAAATTTAAGTCAATTTCTATTTAGGTCAACAAAGAAAAATTTTATTTTAGTTACTTTTTGTTAAATAATTACAATTAATATAAATATCTATATACATATGATAGAATGACAATATTAAGTGGCAAAATAGAAAACGATTATTCTTGCAATTTTCCATTTTCCTTTCTATCTAGGGTGTTGGACTATTATTTTTGTTTGTTACTATTTATTCATTAATTAGATTTAATTATTTCAATCAAATAGTATAGTAAAAAGAAATCACATCCTCAAAAAGTAGGCCATCCCAGGGGGGTTCGAACCCACAACTTTTGAATTAGAAGTCCAACGCGCTATCCATTGCGCTACAGTGCCACAACGAGCGATTTTCCTTTTTACACATGGTGTTGTACACTATTATTTTGTTTATTACTATTTATTCATTAATTAATGAATTAATATTTGAAAAAACTGTTTTAATATCAAGTGTCATCCACTACAAGTTTTAAAAAATCTATTTGAACTTGAGGAGATGAATAAAAAGTGTTTTATTAACGACTGAGAATTTGAACAAGATATATTTCTTTTAATAAATATATATATAGAGAGAGAGAGAGAAACAATAGTAGGAATTGTGTGGAAAAAATACCATTTAAAGATTATCATATTGCATATTTGAAACTGAAATATTCAATTAATACTCAATTTTCCGTTCCCGTGCTTAAATACTGAAGACCCGGCGTGTAGAGTGCAGACGCAAGTTAAATTTGTCGAAAATGAAAGTTCTCACAATGGTGTGGTGTAAAGGTTTGTAGAGTAGGGTGCCAGTTCACGCGTCATCCTTGTTGTGATGCTCATCACCAACAGCTGTTCTATATTTTCAAAACGGGACGCAAATAAGCAATCAACCAATGGGTAAAGTGAAATATTAATTAAACATCACATTGAGTGATGACGTCGCATTCTGAAACAATACGAGGGCTATTGGTGATGAACCACGGTCAAATGACGAGGACGACACCTGAACTGTCACCCCTAACTTCTAACACGTCATCGTGAGGATTTTGAGCCACAACATATGTTAACGTCCATCAACCCATCTATACGGCGAATCCAGTGACACTGAAGCTCGAAATCCCCCCCCCTCCACACACGAGTCCGCGACTTTAACCAATGACCGACCATAACCTCTACATCTAAATGAAAATGAACATCTAAATAAAACCTAAAAAGGTTGTCTATAGGCTGCAAAACCAAAACTTGATGATAGAAAGAATTTTTATCTGAAAAAAACTCTGAATTTGCCCCTCATTCTACATCGTAAGTTAAAGAGTAATTATGAAGAAAAACACTTTTCTTTAAGAAGATAAAAAATATTGATTATCCTTTATGGAGACAATAAGAAATTGAGAACTTAATCATTTAAACAATAACAAAAAAAAAAGTTTTATAATTGGAACTGGGAAACGATTTTTGGCTTAAATATTATTCTTTTGTCGAGGGGGTGTTCGACCTAAATTCTCGAAAAACACGCTTTTAATTCAGATTGGACATAATATAAGTCCCAAATTGCTTTTAATTTTTACCGCTTGTTTTTTTAAAGCTTATAATCCAAAAGTGTAACCAATATCAGGAAATTATACAATAGTATAATATTCCTCCAACTTTTTTTTCCCTTTGTTAAAATAGAAACTATATCACTTAACTTTAAAAAAAATACCCAAGATAGGGAGAAAAAAAGTTTTTGAAATGATTAATTCTAACGGAAATATGTTTTTGAGGAAATACACAAAGTAAAAATTTACAGAGTTTTACAGATCACAATAGAAGTAGTTCACACTGTGCTAATAATGTAATTAATAGTACTAAAGAGGACAAGAAACAAAGTGACAAACGGAACCATTGAACATGATTTATTTCTTCCTGAACTCATAACGAAAAGGTCCATTCTGAAGTAGGATTTTATAACTTTTTAACGTAAAAATGAAGAAACTAATTAGCTTTCACAAGAAGAGAGAAGTAATTTTCATTAATCTCTTCTCTTCTCTTTTCAGTGTTGGAGAAAAGTAGATTTGAATGTGCCGAGAGATTGCTGTGTGAGTAATTATTAGTGTTAGTATGATGTTTTGTTCTACAAATATTAGAGTATAGTATGTTTTTTTTTTGTTTCATTAAACCAAAAAGGGTGTACTTTCACCCAGAAATAGTTGATAAAAAATTTTAGCTAAAAGTATTTTTTTTCTAAGAAAATTACTTTAAAAAAATAGTTTTGGAAATAGTATACATTCATGTAGAGTAAAATTTATATTAAAAAAATTTTAAGTGTAAGAGAGAGAATTCTCTTATAAAATATGCTATTCTTACTTTTTAGATAATTACTGAAAACAATTTTAAATGAGTAAAGCCAATTAAAAACATTAATTTTCTTCATCTTGTATAAAAATAATTATATATATTTTTAATTATAAGCAAAGTGACGACTAGCAAACACTTTCTTTATAAGCAGAAATAAAGTAATTTTAAAATAGAAGTATAAAAAAATCAAATTGCAAAAATATATTGTTATAATTAAATTTTTAAAAAATAAGTTTATTTTGTCTAAAATATTAGTATAAAAATGTTCTTCCAAGTTATATTGAAAGGTATAATATTACCGGGAAATATCGTATATTTATAAAAAACAAATTATTATAACTGAAAATCTAAAGACAAAATCATGAGTTTCAGAATTGTCTAAGTTTTTACTTATTAGAATGCATTATAATATCTAATTTACGCTTAAAAATACCCTCGATACTTGTCTGAGATTCAAAAATGCCAAATTAATTTCGAATTACTTTCGTACAAAACTAGAGCGATGTTAATTCGTAACAAAGTGTAAAAATTGATATTAACTCTGTTAAAGTTACCTAAAGTTAATATTTCTCAATATAATAGTTTAAGCAAACCTATTTTTTTTAAAAAAAACTATTTTTAATGGTTAAATTTTAAAAATTCACTATACCCAAATGATTATCAATCTCGGTTCCATAAAAGAATGTAAGATTATAGAAAACCAGCAGTATTTTAAAAACCATTCATTAATTTAAAGAAACAATTTATCCAAATTCAAATCTCAGAAAAGTTTTCAAGATTTTTAGAGAACAAAATCACGGTACACATATTATCAATTCTTGCTTCGACACATGTATTCAAATTTTTATACTATTACCAATGCAAATGTATTCATGAATTTATATACATCAAATAACTTAAGTCAATCAAGTTTCATACCTTATCGACTTCACTGACCGTCCAGTTCCTAACCTGGGCAAGCAGAACGTGCGACAAAGTCTTCGCATGCAGTAACCCATACACTCCTCGTTGCCAAATCGCACGACAAATGTCCAGAGCTTCAAGATGGACACTCGAACGACACCAACACCAGCACTGCTTCGGAACGGCAGTGACACAACAATATGCTCAACAACAGGACACCCCAAGAGACATCACCCAATTCCCTCGGCACAAAAATCTCACTGGGAACTTGTCGATGTCCAACAAGCAGACAGAACTGTCTTGAAAAGTCTGTCAAAGCTTGACTGATCCCGTCGATGAGAGACAGCGCTATACGCGGAAAAATGTGTTCTCAAGTAAAAGCAAACAAAATTACCAACGAAAACTCGAACAACCAAGACAAAAAGGAAAAACTTCGATCAAGTGGAAGATCCCTAAAAAGTAGGTGGTTCCATGCTGTATACTTGACATTAAGAGGCGTTATTCTTTTTTTTTCTCTCTCTTTCTCTCGGTTGTTGTTTTTATTTTTGTCGGATGCCTTCCATCACTCTGGAACCGCCCATGCGGAACGGATCTCTGGGAGGATGTATTTTGGGATCGAGAATATAATTCGAAGACAATTTTTTCCGTTCCTTTTCGTTTCCATTGACCGATTATTGAAGAATACAAAAGCCTCTGGCCATATTCAGATCACAACGGGATTTAATACTTGGCGATTACATGCTTTGACGACTTCGGCGATATGATCTTTTAAAGGTAGATCGTAGATATGGAAAAAGGGGTAGGCGTCGCTTTCATTTTCTAAATTACCTGAGATTTAGAATGAAACTGATCGTAAAATGATTTTAATGCACTTTCGATTGGCCATTAGTATCAAATTTATGAGTACAATCCCTGTAAATATATAGTTTTAGTTTTAACAATCAGTCAATGTATCTGCAAAGATGTCCTCTATAAAGTATTTTAAATGCAAATAAATATAGAATGGTTTTATTACCGAAGTAATTAATTCGCAATGAATAATTGGATCGTATTTTCGATTCTATTTGATGCTTCTGACAATTCTGAGTAAATAAAAAAAATCCTTATTAAATGGATTAAAATGTAAATAATAACTGTACTTATTTTTCAATGTTTCTTTATAACTAAAAA
This sequence comes from Trichonephila clavata, assembly GCA_019973975.1. Taxonomy (NCBI): domain Eukaryota; kingdom Metazoa; phylum Arthropoda; class Arachnida; order Araneae; family Nephilidae; genus Trichonephila; species Trichonephila clavata. The sequence continues at coordinate 7,076 of BMAO01034318.1, read as the reverse complement.
TATTATTTTGTTGTTTATATTTTAAAATCATATTTGTTAATCTGAAAACAGTTTTTTGTAACTTTTGGCTTTACCAGATTGGCAACAGTCCTAATGTTGAGAATTCTTTCTTGCAACATTTTTAATTGAAGCGGCTCTGTTAGGCTTAGTTCATAAAAAGGGATTTGATTATTATAATGCAATTTTACTATTTTTAAACCATCGTTATTTAACTATTTTTAAACCATCGTTATTTAACTATTTTTAAACCAAAGAGCCAAAAGCCTATTACAAGTGTAGTAATTATTTTCTATGCTAATCGGATGAAGTAATTTTTATTCCGCCTTAGCTTTATTTCATCTATTTCTGTTCATCGGTTTTATGTAAAAATTCCATCAATTTTAACGAAACAATTTTTTTTTCAAAAATAAAAAATAAATCAAACTTGTGGGCAAAACTAAAGTATAAAACAAACAAAAAGATTCGTGAATAAAAAATTACATGCACAAAAGAATTCATTTTTCGAACAATCGGAACATAATTGAAAGTTTATCGAATGAAATTATATAATGATCTACCTTTGATAAAAGGTTTAGCCTAATATTTATATCCACAATTCCTTTAGAGGAATCTAAAGATTTCTCAACTAAACTATGTATCAAATATTTTTATTCGTTGTACAAAATGTTATATTCACTATTAAACAACTTTATTCAATGAGCAGAATCTTTTAAATAATCTAAATATTTCCATTATCATAAATTTCTGTCACAGATTAAGAAATTTTGTATTCACTAAACAAAGTTGGAAGTTTAGAATCTTCAAATATGTGTTAATCATCCAAAGCAGGAAACGTTGAAAACTGCTAACTCAATATGTTGAATATCTGTCAAAAATCTATTCTCTATCTGCCAATCGTTCTGAATCTATCAAGATTTTGTTTTTTGGTTATTTTACTAAAATTTAATATCGTTTCAACATTCCTTGAACTAAATGAGTCGTCCCCCGCTTATGTCGAAGTTGGTAGGCTGTGAGCTACCGGTTCAGAGAAACATTATGAGTAATAATATGTTATGTCGAGAAAAAACTACGCCCATTTCAATTTCAATGACTTTTTCCGATTTTCAAGGTTTCCGCAAAAAACTAGTCCTCTATTATTTCACGATTGTGAACAATGCTGAGGTAATATGACCATTTAGTTTTTGCAATTTTAAAACTTTTTTAAATATATTTTATCTAGTAGTAAAAAAATAAAATGATAAAAAATGTGCGTTAAATTTCCTAATTGTTTATCTTTATTTACTGTACATTAAAATAAAGACACGTTTTATTACATAAATGTTTTTTATATTATACCTAGAGGGTAAAAATACTTCTTTGCTGAAGGTGCCCTGGGTTGCCAATTTATTTCCCACATTGTCGCCAAGACAAGCATTGGCTTGTTACAAACGATAAATTCAATACAAAAATTGATACTTAGGTTTTATACAATGATTACTTCGTCAGACTAAAATGCATTGCCAAATACCGCGATATTCAGCCAATAAAAGAAAACTGTTCCCTCGCATGTGCAAACACAATAACTTTGTTCGCGTATACGATAACAGCATTTTGGGATGTTTTTTAATTTGGCGAAATCGGTACGTTGGCACTGAAATTGGCGATATTTTTTAGATTTGGTACAATTCGTACGTACCAAAAAGTTCAATTATAATGGTTTTTCGTCAACTTTTTTTTATTTTAGTAACCTGTGGTACTTACGTATTATCACAACAACCGCCAACTCTCTTAATAACACGCCAAGTTGGCAACCTCGATTTCCTATGTGTCGTACGTGATGAATACGATACCTGAATATAAGCTAGAATTTTTGGCGTGTTTTCTACAAGTTGCTGTGTTTGCCTTCATGTTTCCTATAACCTATTAACCCGCGATCACTCGCGGGGTGTTCTCTACACACCCCAGCAGTAATATAATGTACCAGGTGTATGCAAATGAAATGAGACGATTGTTTTAAAAAAAACACAATAAATTTTCGAAAACTGTTAATATTTCTTTATTCGAAATAATATCCATCGCTAGCTACACATTTTCCCCACCTTTCGGGCAATTTGTGAATACCACACCAAAAAAAAAAAATGATCGGTCTTTTGAGGCCAGCCAGTCATCAAGCCAAGATTTGACGCTTTCGTAAGAAGTGAAGCGCTGGTCAGCCAATGCGTGTCCTAATGATGCAAATAGGTGGTAATCGGAAGGAGCCTAGTCTAGCGAATAAGCCGCATGCGCTAAGGGCTCCCAGCCGAGTGCCTTGATGATATCCTTGGTCGGCTTAGCACGGTGGCTAGGTGCGTTGTCATCAAGGAAAATCACTTTGTGCCGCCGTTTCTTGTATTGCTCGCGTTTTTCGAGTACAGCATCGTTCAAATTAAGTAATTGTTGCTTGTAGCGATCAGTATTAACGGTTTCGCCGTGTTTGAGAAGTTCATAATAGATTGGTCCATCCTGATCCCAGAAAATACACAGCATTGTCTCGCGGCCGAAGCGATTTGGCCTTGCGGTCGATTTGGACGGCTGTCTGGAGTCAACATATGATCGATTACGCTTGGGATTCTCAAAATAAAACAATTTTTCATCGCCAGTCACTATACGATGGAGATACGACTTGCGTTTGTATCGGGCAAGCAACATTTCGCACACGATTTTTCGGTTTTCCTGTTGACGGTCCGTTAGCTCGTGTGGTACCCATCTACCGACCTTTATTATCTTACCCATTACTTTGAGACGACGGGAAACAGTGCTCTGGTCAACATTCAATTGTTCTGCAAGATGTTCTTGCGTTTGGCTATCATCTTCATCGAGTAATGCTTGCAATTCAGCATCTTCAAATTTTTTTGCTGGTCTGCCACGCTCCTCGTTTCTCACATCGAAATCACCAATTTGAAACTTTTCAAACCACCTGTAGCACTACGCACGGCTCAGATTTGATTTTGATTTTGGGGTTTATTGGCGCAAGAGCCGATTTCGGCTATACTGCGCCAAACATTTGTTTTAATATCTGTGGTCTAGACGGGAAGAGAAAGAAAGAATGAATTGAATGACAAGAAAGAGGGTCGAAAATAGAGAAGGATCACTAGGGTATCCCGGGTGGTTCGTGAAGCTCGTGTTTACCAAAGACAGTAAACCCCGTGGGAAGAAGAAAAGATCACTAGGGCACCTCGGGATTATGACACCCGTACTCACCTAAAGAAGGTGAGCCCCCTGAGGGGACGCACGGCTCAGAGAATTGCCACCGTATGCTTCTACAAACATTTGATGCGATTCGGCAGCATTTTTCTTCAGATGGTAACAAAAAATTAATGATGTCCGCAAATCGTGGTCCGAAGGCATAAAATTCGACATTTTCAACACAGTAAAAAAAAAATACAATGCAAGCTGAAACTCGTCCAAATGTAAACTAAACATGAGTATCAAAGATCAAACTATAAAAAAATAATGTGTCACGGTTTCGTATTGTTTGCATATATGTGTGGCGACATCTGTTAGCAATCGTCTCATTTGATATGCATACACCTGGTATTTATTTTAAAATGAAAATTTTGCAGGTGTGTTTTAATTAATGTTAGTCTCATTTTTATGCAATAAATTTAATAATTTTATTTGTATAATACAAAAAAACAACTTGTACTTCATAAAAATGTATCATAATTGACTAAAATTTTTTTCCATATTTAAATACACTTGTTAAAAATTTGGGGTATTCTCTACACCCCGCGAGTAACGACGGTAGCAAAAACAGGCGCGAGTGACAGCGGGTTAAGTACCAGTAAAAAATTCCATCACCATATATTATTAGTATAAAATTATAAGAGGAAATATTTTTTCCACAAAAGAAAATTGTTATTTTCAGTTACAACACAATCAAGTATTTTTTTTCTTTGTATTCTAAATCATATGCATACTTTTTAAACAAATGCTTCTTTTAATTTTTTTTAAAAAATTTTCGTAGCTTTGTTTAAGGCTTTTTTTTCTACCTTCCGATGTAATTTCTCAAACATTTTCCTTCAAATATAATAATTTGATTTCTCAATTGTTTCTCGAATACTTCAAGAAAAAAAACCCTAAGAAGCATAAAACTTAGATTTTCATCATTTTGAGCTTAATTTTTAGAATGCATAGCTTAGGAGTTTAATTGAACAATTATTTACTCATGAACTCAAATTAAAATATTTAGAACCTTGTAAAAACAATTAATAATGCAACGAGTTTTAAAAAATATTCCGAAATTCGAAGACATGTTAGGGCTGCTGAACAATATGTTAGATAATTAACCTCAGAGGTATATTATTTAATACAAATTTATGATTGTGTTGATAACATTTCATATTTAAAAAACATTTCCCATATTAAAATGATTAAAGATTATAATTTCTTCACTTCAAAATTGCCTGCGGAATAAAGTAGGGCAGATCCATTAATTTGCTTAGAATGAGTCCATTTTTTAAATTGCTTAAAAAGTCAACGTCTTCCTTTTATTGTGGAAGAAAAAACCTTTTTGTTCCTTCCAAACGTTTTAAAAAATGCATTCTTGCTGTGTTTAATATGCTGTGTTCTTCAGAACACGAATTTTGTTGGCTAAAATATCAAGTTGATTTGATAGAAATCCGTGTTTCAATAACGCAATAAATCTAAATTTCTGTTTAATGTATTCTTATTATCATATAAATTAATGAAAATACTGATAAGAAAATTGACTATTGGTGTATGAAATTGATCTAAAAATAGTCCTAAGGCATATGTAAACTCTGTTGTTTTTTTTTTTTTTTTCATTATAAGTAGCAGTTACTGAAATATAAATAATCCACTCAAAAGTAAAACAAATATTTTCAATAAACAAATATTGTATTCTTTATATTCTTAATTGATTTATCAGAATATGAATCATTTAAATTATCAAGAAAACTTTTTGAGAAGAATTCTTTAACTGAAAATTTTTTCAATATCACATGTGCTGTATAAATATTTTCAAGATACAAAAATTCACAGATTTTTAAATTTTTTTTTCTTTTTTTGAAAAAAAAAAGTATTTTAAAAATTAATTATTTTGACAAATTTTTGATTATTAGCTATACTAGATCCCCCCCTTTGCATATTAACATAATCAATATTTATCAATAAGCCAATCCATCAATATTTTTCTTTTATTTACGAAATTCCTATATTTGTTGGCTCTTATTCCTAAATTTGTTGATCGAAATCAATAGACCAATACTAGAAGCTTTTCTGGTAACGTTTTCAAATTTCGAATTTCGATCGAACAGTAAGGCATTTTAGGAAGCAATGTAAATAAATTTGGCAAATTGAGGAAAATACCTGATTAACAATATACTTCTAAAATCACATTTTAATCATTCACCTATTAAAAGTTTTTTTTTTTCTTTATTTCTATTAAGGGTTATTTTTTCTACTATAGCAAAAACGTTTCACACAACACATGTTTGCAAATTATATGGAAATAAACCTTTCACAGAGAATTTTAAAACACCTTTCCCATATAAGCTTTAAATAAGTATCCGATGTTAAGTTAACTTTCATGGATTTTATAGATATATTCTTATTTTTCTTCAAAAAATATTGGCGGTACTAACGTATTATACCGTTTACTTCTTTTGCCAAATCAAAAGACGTCGCCAAATGCCGTGATAAACAGCCAATTATGGAAACCATTCCCAGGAATGTTCTAACACAGTAATAATAACAATGATTACATTTTGCTACGTTTTTTTGAACTGGCGATGTTTTTACGTTTGGCGAAATTGTTCGATGATATAATACGTGAATTAAAGCTATTTTAATTAAAAAATAAATATCCGTGACGGAATGCATACTTATTAAATTGAAAGTTTGTAAGAATATTTAATTTGGGGGAACCATACTTCTCAAATAAAAATTTCCCGAGAATAATTTTCAAAAATCTGCACGAATAAGAACAAAATACACTGGAACACAAAGAAGAAGAAACAATTGGTACTTCAGTTCAAAATGACGGACGATTATTCGGAAGTTCTTTCAGAATCATTTGCATCATTTTGTCTTCTTTCACTGTAATTTAGCCGCATTTTGAATTCCAAAATACAATTTCAATCAATTGATGGATACAAAAACAGAAAATTCAGCAATTTGGACTTTACTTAAAGGATATGATCTAGCAAAAAAAATGTTGAGCTAAGCCTTATTCCTATATGCATCACTGGATTCTTATTCGTTCTCATGAATTTCTTCTTCAGCTTACGAAAAAAAGAAATCGGTTTGTTTCTCTATAAACCATAATAATCCAACAATGGAAAATGGAAATAAGTTGAAAGTATCAGACTTTAAATTCATGGGATAATTTTTCTCTGTAAGTGTTTTGCCGGCAGTCACAAGAGTAAAATTTTTTGTCCTAATAAAAGCCGTCAAAAACTTTTCTTCGACTTTGTTGCAATATTCAGTAGGTTACCCGTTTCATGGTCGATTGAATTAACAGCTTTCGGGCAAAAGAAGGAATCACACTGTTGTACAATTGGAGCGAAATCTTCGAAATAGATTTTAGGTGAAGATAGATCCTGTACAGATTTCAATCTTTGTACATCAAATTCAAATTTATATCAATTGAGAAATCTGAAGTATTAGTTTGAAAAAAAAAGATTCAATCTTCTAAGAATCAATGTTTGCTATTTGTTCTGCTTGTGAAACAAAACTATGTGAAATGCTTTTATTTCCACCCAGAAATTGATTCGAAAAAAACAATTAGCTAAAGTTTCTGGACCGTATGAACACTCTAGGGGAAAAATACACAAGACTTAAAGCACTTTGACTTATACTTTGAGATAAAAGGAAAAATTATAAATAATAAATAAAAAAATTTTAATGTAGAATTCAAATAAAGAAACGAGAAAGAATCCAAGAAATAAATTGAATCCAATGACGGATTTCCAAACTTCAATAATTAGTTTATAGTTTTAATTAATTTTATTGAATTAACTCAAATGGGCCAAATTAATGTGACGTCATAGTCACATAATCAATGTATGCATGTGTTTTCAACCAATCAGTTCAAG
>BMAO01034317.1:0-23712 GCA_019973975.1 Trichonephila clavata | reverse complement strand
GAATGAATCGTATTACTTTTCCTCGGCGATAGGTTAATAGAATTATATTTACATAACATTTTTTATTACCCACTGTGTGTGAACAGAGTTAAATTATATACTTAAAGCTTCTGATTTCCTTATATAAAATCGGATTTCGTCGAAAATTGACTAAAATGTTTTGTATTTCGATTTTGTAGGCCATTTTATTGAGTTTATAAAAATGCAAAGCTTTTTTCTTTTCTATTTACTCGTACAAAAGTTACAACTGTTTTAGTTAGAGTGGATGTTATTTTCAGCTAATAGTTATCGTTTTTTTTTCTTCGAAAAATTTGTATTATCTTTTAGGTTATTTAAAAGTGAAAGTAATGTAACTTTTAAATATTCAAAATTTAAAAATCGTTCTTAAATATTTTGTTCAGAGTTGGTTATGTTTAAGCAATTTTTTTATAAATTTTCGTGTTTTCTTCATTTTGACATTTTTTTCTTTCCAATTCTAGATTTTTTTTCTTATAAAAATTACCAAAAAAATTCTGGAAACAAAAATTCTCAATTTTTACTTAATTTATTCAGAAAAATTTTTTCGCACGTATTTGGTGGCCTTGAATAAAGTTACCATTATATTATGATTTCGGAATGTATGAAGAATATGCTATAATGTACGGATCAGGGTATCAAACTGGGCCCACAACAAGCATTTTTGTGACCCAGCCAGTATATCGGCACACAATAACATGTAATAAAATATCAAAATTTCTTCCCAAAAAGGAAAGATAATAGCAAAGAAGAGATTGTCAAGCGTCTCTTAGGACGAAAACATTACATTTTCTTGTTCTTTTTTTAATATTTATTACAATGTATTATTCGAAATAAACTTACTTTTCAATAAGTATTGATTTTTTTTTTTTGCGGGGTCCACCTAAAGTTAAAAATTGTTTGTTTGGTCCAAATTAGTCTTTGAGTTTGACATCCTTGATGTAGATGGTATGTTGTATTAGTGTAGCTAGTTTTAATAGTTTAATAGTGTGTTTTATATACCTATGTATTTACAGTAATTTTATGAATTCTTTCACATAATAGCTCCATTACAATATGTGTGATTTATTTAAACAAATTTTCTTCTGTTCAATTTAAAAAATACTAACTTTAAAATACTTTCGTTTTTACTCAGTTTAAGTATACATTCTGTATATCACTGAAAAAGTTTTTTTCCCCTCTTCTAAATACGCCCCAGCAAAATTTGATAAAAAATTGATTTGTTTGATCGAAATTTTAAAGTGTGTAGTCTTTAAATGTTATAAATAAATAGAATATTATAATTTTATTTTATTTTTGACAACTTTTTAAATGTTCTTGCAAAATATTAAGAATTCCGACTGAAATCTTTACTTTTTCATGACATTAGAGTTTGATATTTTCTTTTGGAAAATTATGTTTTCAACAACTCCTTTTCGACCTAGCTGTCTCAAAAATTTAAAAATAATTTATTCATGATTCGAGTCCTTTCTTAAACATGAGATGAAATTCTACAGAACAAAAAATATTTCAAAATTTCTGAGTTAAAATATGTACTAGCTACCAGAAATATTGCGATTTTTTCTTTAAAAGAAACCAAACCAAAAAGCAAGTCTTTTTCTATAATATACATATGCTACAAATTTCTAGAAATGGATGATAAAAGTTCAGCAAATGCACATGCAGTTTTTTAAAAAGCCACTTGACTTGAAACACATAAAAAAAAATGAAAAAAATTCGTTACATTTACACTGGCAAGCACTTTTTAATTTTCTTATGAATAATGTTAGCGAAGACTTTTAGTAGCATTGAAACAGGGATGTTTGATATAAATAATATTTACGACGTTTTTTTGTCTTTGGTGAAATTGTCATCACATGAATATAGAGTTGTAATGCAAAACATAATAGCATAGGCTTTATGATAAGTTGAAAGAATATTCATTATTCTTTTCTTTTTATTTAAATGGCCTTAAAGTCTGTTTAAAAAATAACTGCGAAAAACAAGTAAAAAATAATATTCTCGCGTAATTAATTTCGTTTTCTAAGTAATTGAACTATATAAATCTTCCAAAATGGCGAGAAAGATGATGTGTAATGAAATATAATAAATTTAAAATTATTTTAATAACCTTAAAAAAGTTTAGATTTTTAAACGATTTACAAAAATTATTGAGGCAGTTTTTGATGAGTAATATCAATTAAGAGTCAGCCATTTTTCGCCATTGAAAGAAATTGTTTATCGTTACAGATGTGCTAATACCCATCTGCGCGACATTTGTTTTACTTCAATACCCCCAAAACAAACTGATTCTAGAAACGACTATCAAAACAAGAAGATCCAGATCATTAATTTCATTTATGAAATTCCTCTTTTCACAGCAGCGCCATGGGGAAAAAATGAAGACCCTACCACTCTATTGATCATTATTCTCGAATTCAAAAAAGACAAATGTCATCTTGGCCATATAATCTACCATAAACCTTACAATGACCCTTTTCAAAATTCCGCCTCTTTTCCTTCAACCAAACAAAAACAAAAAAAAAAAGCAAAAGCAGTTTTCACAAGTTTCTAATATTATTAACAAAAAAAAGTGATCCCGAGGTAAACGTAAATAAAAATAAATAAAAAGAACACGGTATACAAGATGTGTGCATCTGTCTCCATTGGTAGGTTAGTATTGTCGTGTGCACAAGGTCATAACGGACTGGTGATAATGAAGCAGGGTGGCCTTATTCACTAGCAATGACTTGCTTTTGGTATTTATGACTCTGTTGATGTAGTCTTTGTATTTTATCTCTACAACAGATTACGATGTCTTATGGTGCTGCACGTGCTTCAACTCTTCCATTTAAAAGGGTTTGTTTCACTCAGTTTAATTACTTATTATTCTACCGTTGGTGTCTACAAAAATAATAATAATGCCGGTCTGTTTAGGATGCTGATCGCAATCATCTTTGGGCCTAGTCGGAAAGGATGTGGTTACGTAAAGATTATATCATATCTAGAATTGTGACAGTCGTAAAAAATGTTTTCCCATCGTTTTGAATTTCTCTCACGTAAAGTAAAAGCAACTTTTCTGTAATTGTGAAACAAGTGCTGTTTTCGAATTGAAACTTTTCTACACGGTTATTTTGGGAATGAAAAATTATCTTTTGTATGTTTTAGAAAGGATGGGTTTTAGTTAAGATTCTATTTTTGGACAGACGCGCGCGCGCGTTTTCACTGTAACAAACATTTAATAGTTTCTACAGATGAAGTCGTAAAACTTCCGTTGATTTAGTGTACAGATTTGTTTAAATAATATGATGCATTTTCTGTGGTTCAGAAAATAACGTTATATAAATACATTTTATTTTCTTTGTTCCTGAAATGACATTTTTTAAATATTTTATTTACAATTCAATATATCATTTTGAAACAATTTTCTCTCTGATAAGCAATGAATGGGCGCATTCAAAGTTAAAGCTTCCATAAACTAAATCTAAGCTATTTGTACAAATTTATTTTGGCACTATTTTTAAAGAACTTAAGAAAATCTTCATCAAATAAATCCCACCCCCTCGTAGCATCTAATAGACAATCACACATAGATGAAAAACCCAGGAAAACACTCAAATGAGAATATTTTATTCTGTACTGTAATTTACATTTTGTAGGAAATGTCTTATCAATTTTTTTTTATTTTATCTATTCAATGATCATTTATTAAAATGATGTCACTCAGTTAAAAAACATAAGAGAAAATAATTTATATCAATATAATGATTAATTTTTTGAATTTCATTCGCTCTAATTTTTGCGAAGGGAAATACTGTACTTCCTTGTTTGTAGACAAAATGGAGTCACTGAATGGAAAAGCAATATACGTTCTTAATCGTATCAGTAATCTAAAAATCGTATCCAATCATGAAGCAACATTTAATGTTTCAGATGAGGTTATTCGATGTAACTACAGGTTTGGGGGTTGAAACCCCGCAATGTGTAACGAAAATTATGTGAACGAAGTAGCCTTAAAGTAAGCGTTTGTTGCGCACTAACTCATAACAAAATGATTGGTCCCTTCTTTTTCTCGAAGCCACCAATTTGGACTTTTACCTCGATATGTTGAGATTGTTGGCTGAACAGCAATTAGAAGTAATACAGGCAAACTCTTTCCCCCAAATGATGGGTACACATGTGTCAGTGGTTTACACATACGTGCTTAATTTCTGTTTTGGAACAATTCCCGATTATTAGATTGTTAGAGTTTGACCAATTTCATGGATATCTCACAATCTCCAGACGTCCCATTACTCGTATTTTTTTCCTCGGGGTACCTGAAGAACCCAGCCCATGATGCATAGATTCGCAGCATCGACAAATTAAAAAATCAAATAGCCGCAGAAACAGCTTATATCACTTCGAAAATGTTTAATAACGTCGTCTGGAAGGAAGTAAAATTCTATCAGTTTTTTCAAGCGCGTCTCCATTACTATATTTATAAAACATATCTGTATGGGTGAATAAATTGTGTTAACACTGTATGTTATAAAATAAACCAAAACCAATAAATTTATTACAAATAATAGTGATTGTAGATCATTTTTGATTTGATTTTCTCTTCAACAAAAATAACTTATAACTAGATTCTATTCAAGACAAATGATAACAGCAGTTATCTTTTTCACAGAGTACTCGAAGTATCTAAAAAGTTTAGCAATTGGACTGAATTGTAAATTTTTTCTGAAAAAGTTTTCTTCTGTTTCTATTTGCTTGAGAAACCGGCGGCTCCTGTAAAATTAAAGGACAGGGTAACCTGTTCACTAAATTCTAGCTAAAATGAGAATAGATGAGTATACTATTGTAAAACAAACACATTTGGCTAAACATTTCTTAGCATGTATTTTGTTTATACACAACAGCTTCCTGTTTAGTCTTATAGCTTCTGTCTAATGCAGAAGTACCTATAAAATTTCCTTGTCTCTTCCACTGCAGTTCGATTGGTATAAATAGACTTCAGAAATCTTCCATGCCTCGAGAAAAGGGTTTCTCCACAACTTCCTAAATATAGCGGTGGAAATTCTTCGACGAAGGCTTAATTGAATGCAACGAACTGAATTAATGAACAAAATATCAAATTATCAGACACTGTGATAGGGTGCAACCATTTGCACGTTGGCGCTATAATTCAGTGCATGCTGTTTAAATGGGGAGATCGATCGTCTTCAGGAATAAATTTTAAAGTTTCCAACGTGAAATAAATGGCGAAGTTCATGTTTAAGGCATCTAAATGCACGAGAAAGATGAAGAAATCATTACAATTTTCAGCAAAAGTTTCCTAATTGTATCATGTACATGTATTATATTAAGATCCAATGAATTATTTTCATTTTATTGAGAAAATTGATATCGCAAAATGAAAGTTTTGTAATTAGATGTTAATAATTATTCTTCTCATTAAAGATCCATATTTAATAGAATATGTTGATTTGTTGGAAAGTTTGTTCATTATATTAATTGTCAGAATTTGTGTGCGCCGTGTCTTTGATTGTTTTAATTCACTATAAAAATAACTTTTTGCGATAATTGGAGGGAAAAAAAGGTATTTTGCAAATGGTTTTTCGTACATATTTTTCAAGGCTCATTGGACGGATAATGATGCTTTAATCGTATGTAATAAAGTATTCTTTCACATAATTTTTTTTTAAATTTCTTCAATTAGAAATTTAATTAGGTAATTAGATTCATTTCATAATTATAAGTCAGAGCTTCAAGGATACATAAATCAATTTTTAATTGTACTTTCTATTTGAAACGAAAATATATGATTTTCACGCAAATTCACAAGATTTAAGATATGGCTTTTTTATGGTAGGTACATGCACATATTTTCCCACACACATGTATGCAAATATGTATACTCATAATTTAGAAGAGAAAATAAACAAAATTAATTTGAACTAAAATTAATTTGTTAAAAATCCTAATCACCATAATCCAAGAGTATAAAATTAATTTTCTTAGAAAAGTATAATAAAATGTAATAAATTAAACTCTTTGTATTGGGTTGTTCGAAAAATAATTTCGTTTTTTCCCGAAAGAGGATTTAATTGTTTTTATTCACACCCAACTATACGCTCAAGCCGCATAATCATTGTATGTTTTGAGAATTGATATAGCAAGTCTTGGCTTATGAAAAAGTCCATTTGATTCTATAAAGTACTTTTTGGTTGGTGCCTTTTCAAATATTGAGAGTGAAAAGCAGAAATTTTGGTATATTTTAGTTTTCACTATCGAAAAGGTAAAAATGCTGTTCAAGTAAGAAAAACATTAGTTGACGTGTATGGAGAAGATGTATTGAGACAGTACACCAATGCCTAAACTGGTTTGCAAAATTTCGATCTGGCAATTTTGACGTTGAAGATGTATTACGTACTGTAAGGTCAGGTGAAGCAGACAAAGACACAGTAAAGGCCTTAATTGATACAAACCAGCGAATAGCAACCCCTAAGATCGCTGAGAGGTTAAAGTTATTGAATTCAACTGTTCATGACCACTTGAAAGGCCCAAGTTTAACCTCAAAGCTCGACGTATGGGTTCCTCATGCTCTCACGGAAAGAAATTTATGTTATTGCGTTAATGTCTGATTTGCTTCTCAAACGTCAAGAAAATTATCTGTTTTTGGAGCGAATCATCTCTGGGGACGGGAAATGGGCTGTCAACGTCAAACGCAAAAGATCTTGGAGTAAAAAAAAAATAAATAAAATAGAACAGCCTCAAAGTATTTTAAAAGCCATCAAAAAAAGGTGAGGCAATCTCTTTGGTGGGATTTGGAATCGTTGTTTTTGAGATTTTACCACACAACACAACGATTAATTCTGAAGTGTATTGTCATCAACTGGGTAAACTGAATGATTCTCTTAAACAAAAAAAGGTCAGAATTGATCAACGGAAAAGGTATAGTGTTCCACTAAGATAATGCGAGATTTTATGCAAGTTTGGTAACTCCCCTAAAAGTTTAAATTACTGCCACATCCATCATATTCTCCAGATCTAGTACCTTTCAATTATTATTTGTTAATGTCTAAAAATCTTTTTAGACGGATAAATCTTTATTTCAAATGAGGAGGTCAAAAATCTCCTGGATCAGTTTTTGCCCGCAAGGAACGAAACTTTTATGAATGGGGAAAGAAAATGAAATGGCTAAAGGTATTAGACCAGAATGGACAATATATAATTTAATAAAGTATTTATTCACTTTATGTGTGAAAATTGTCTTTCATTTTCACACACAAAAAAGGAAATTACTTTCCGAACAACAACTCAATAATGTACTGTCTAACTATTTTCTTGTTTATTGTTTTCCAATTGATTAGATTTGTTATTCAGTACATATTTTTATGTTTATACATCTATGCATATTCTATATTATTTGGAGAATAAGAGAAATAGGAAGAGAAAAAAACGCGGAATAGAAGAAAAAGCGCGAAACGCATTTATAACAGAAAAAATTTGTCAACTCAGATAAAAATGAGTAGTATGATAAAATAAGTGATTCTCTACAGGGTAGTGAAGCCAGAATATAATATTAATGTTTGAGTACTTTAACATCTGAAAAAATATTCCGAATTTGGGTCCTATTCCGTAACATTAGCCGAAGACAATCTTAACGGGGCTAGTTTTATGTGGCCTACCCTGTATCTACCATATTCAATACTGAAGATAAGATAAATATATACCCAAAATTCAAGTTGACTCTTCATTAGCTAGTAAACATAGCAGGCTGAGGTCAGTATGTATATATGTAGTCGGGCTTCCATTTTGTGAACCTTTATTTTACGAATTTCTATATTTGGTGAATTTTTTCCTGCTATCAAGAGCATATAACGATTGAAAGACGAATCTCTAACGAATTTTTCACTTAGCGAACTTTATTTCTGAATTTAGCGACTTCTTTAAGAAGAGGTACGACTGTACATATGTATAGTATAGAAACATTAATGCGAGTGATTAAGTAAAATGGATATTTAAAATGCAGCTATAAGACCCACAGCTTTCTAAAATAAAATTTCATTAAAATGTTTAGTTGAAATATAACTTCAAAGGTCACAAAATATTTTAATAATTATTTACTTTAATTATGATTTTATTTATATGTAGACAGAAATTAATAAAAAGTGATTAACTCATTCATGCGTAGTAGAGCTTTTATTTTATCTAGATTGTGAAAATTAATCAAACAAAACTTTTCGTGTTTGATCTTTTTGAATAATTTTGTTTCACAGATGAAGAAACAGCTTTAAGCACGCAAGATCAGAAATTAAAAGTTTTCTAGTGTTTTTGTAATTTTATATTTATTTGATGGAGGATTATATTTTGCATTTAAAATGAATGTGTTGGAAAATTTTCTTAATTATTTCATATATATATGAGAAATTCAAACATATCTGAAACTAAGAAAATTAAGGAGAGAGATTTACTTAAGTATAGCTAAATAAATAATTAAACAGAATGAAATAGCCAAAATACTTTTTCTTTTATATTTTCACAGTGACCCATAAAGAACAAAAATTTCCTTCATTTTAAGAACTATTTATTATTCACTATAGTTTTCAAGTTTATACTTATAATCGAATTAAGTGTATAGAAAATTAAAACTTCATCACAGAAACTCGGTTTAAAGCTTCAAAGTCTAAAGGTAAATGACCTTATTAAATGAAACCTCAAAGTTGATCGTTTAGCATGTAATAAAATCAATTAGAAAACAGGAAATTTGATCAGTCAGCCTCGCGTCTGTCCCCAGTACCAACATAGGAGAAAAGAAACAGATGTCTTGGAAAAAAATAAAAGAGAAGTATAAACTTCGCAGCATTGGTTTGAAATTGAAACAGTCGTGGTGAGAAATGACGTCAGTAAACAAGCTTGTGTGAAATTGTATCTTATAATATTGCAGACATATGTTTAGAAGTAACAACACTAAAGAGGGGAAAAAATCATTTGACTACAAAGAGAGCAGACAAGAGCGGTTATAACTCTCGCAAAACATACATAATAAGAAGTGTAAAAAAATAAAAGAGAAAGAGAATGGAAGTAAATTATGTGAAGGCCATGAAAATTGTTTTCGTCTCCGCAGTTGACTAAAGGATGAAAATGGCCGTAATCAGGTAAATTAAGTAAACAAAAAAATCTTAAGCGTGGAAATAAAACTATATTGATGATCCTTGATACCGTGAATAGTGTAGTGTATCAACTGAAACTCTTTTATTGAAAATACTTCACTTTATTTTATTGTTATTATTTTAGACTTGAACTTAGATTCTCTATTCGAAGACTACTGAACATGAATCTTAACTACTGTTGTCTATAAAAAAGAATTTTTCTGTTTCCTGTTTTTATATCTTAGATCACATAAAGTGCAGTTTTGTGAATGACTCTATAAAGATAAAATTGTGGAATTTATTATAACATATTAAAATTGCTAAAAAAGTCTGTCTTATTTGGAGAAAATATAGCAGATTTGTAAATCTTTAACTAGAAAGTTTTTAAAATTTTTGTATTGATTTAATAACAATGGGAAAATGGTTTATGAAAATGCTTAATATTTTTATTTAAAAAAATAAAACTAGGAGAATTTTTCTTTCTTAAAAGTTATATTAAATTGAATTTTTAAAATTTTGATTAAATATTTCATAAAATCGAGACATGAAACACTGAAGTTTCGTTTTTAACAGTAATATTTGGAGAACTGAGTTGAAGGCGTTATGTGGCACAAGCGCAATGCATTTACATTATTTCCATGCATCAATATTTTTTTACGGAAATGTGGTGCATTTTTGGATAATCTTCTGTTAACGAAATGAAAGGTAGTTTGTTTCCATGGCGATGAAGATAATTGAAAAAGTTTTAGTTTCAGGTTTATATTTCTACCCCAATTATTTTAAATACTTGTAATGCGAGCTTTTTCTATACTTCTCGGCTTCGCTTTGTCGAAAATTTACATTCTATTTTTATCCGTGTTGATTATCTGCGTAATATAACGTATATTGGGTATAAAAAGACGTATAATTGACATATAAAAAGAAAATACTTTCATAGCTAATTTGTTTTATTTTAGTTGTTAAACAATTTGCACTGTTCTTCAATTTCCGTTTTATACAATTGTCATGTTTCATTCCCATAGTTATGTTTTGAAGAATACCCACGCGCTTTCATTTAAAAGAATATTATTTGAAAATATTATTTTTTCCATTTTGTTTGTACGAAATGTTTTATTTTAAGTAATGGAAAAATATCAAATTGCTTTTGAGAAAAAAGACTGGATGTTTCATTTATAAATTAGTAAAATATTAAAATACGTAGGTAAAATATTGGATTATCAAGAAAAGTTCTTAAGAATCTTTTTGAATTAATTAATGATTTTTGAATAATTATGCTTTGATTAAACAGTACAAACACATGCATATATATAGGTTAACAATTATTTTAGAATTTATCACTGTGTTGTATTACCTATCCTACTCAAGAGGTTTTATTTCTTTAAAAGACATTAGGATATGTGTATTTTATTGTTATGCGAATATGTGTTGTATATATTGATTACAACTCTTATTTTCTTTGTTTTATTAAAAAAAGATATAATATAGAACCTATGGTTATATATTCAATGATATCAATATTTACATTCGAATTTATGGAATAATTAAATTTTGTGTTGTAATAATAAAAATAAGACAACTTTTTCAATTAGAGCCACAAAAGAAGGGAGTTTTTTCAACGAATTTCGACATCGCAATCAAATGGTGAAAAATAATTCTGAATTTGTTATATTTTTCTTTCGCCAAAATCCAACTTACCAAGGGAGCATTTTAGAATTTAATTTAATTTAAAGCTCAGTAGCTTCATTTATTTGCGAAATTTCACATGATAAATATCAAATGACTTTTTGCTAATAAATAAATCCACAATATATATCTTTATATATAAGAAAACTCTAAATAAATTTTTTTAGCAATCTATTGAGTGATTAACTTGCACAACTATCATTGAAATCATTTGCAAATAACATCATAAACTCTTTTTTTATTTGCAATAGCTTTTTATAGAATAAGCACATGCAAATAAAAAAAAATACCTAAGAGTTTTAAGGGGACATAGTACCTTTCGAAACCAAAAATTGTACATTTTGACATACTTCTTCGATTCAACATAAATCAATAAATTTTGCATATTCTTATGATTTTTTTTTTACAAATTGTTCAAAACAGTTCAAAGTTTAAAATACTTAATCAATTCTTGCTTTTAAATTAATACATTTTTTTTAACAACACAAAATATGCACACAAAAATTTAAAAATAAAAATTACTTACCTTCTGTTACCCGCAAGATAACTTTTGAAAGATGTACAATAGAACCTTCATTTATGTACCAAATTAAAGCTAATAATGCCTTAATTCTGTAAACCTCAAATTTTAAATTTCTACCACATTTAAAAAAATTAAAAAATTTAGATATCATAAAATTTATAATTAGTAATTTTTTTTCCATCTATCATGTTATAAAATAAAATCTATTCACCATATTAACAAAACTGAGGTTCACAGAATCATAAATGATAAGAACAATAACCACATAAAATTTTAGAACTCTACAATCAAAACTTTTTTTTTAATCTTGCGGGAAAGTGTGAAAATTACAAACTGAGAAAATCACGTTTAAACATTGCATTATAATTTTGTACCACAAAATACAATTTTTGAATACTTAAAATGCACCCGCCTCATATGTTACACCTTCTATTTCAACAAAATGCTCATGCATGGCTTTTTTTCGCATTCTCAAAGCCCTACGAGCATCTAATGTTGAAGATCTAGACTTTATTTCGGCTTCTTTTATTCGAGCTTTATCACACTGAAAAGCATAAGTGACAGAAAAATGCCCTACTTTACAACCCAGATGTTTCATAATATCCAAGCGACCAGCCATTCCATCATTATACATTACAACTGCCTCATTCACTGCAATATCAACTATTCTCTTAGAAGATCCTGATGTTTTCGGGCAGTATTTCCAAACCGTAGAGTTGAAAGATTCATTTGAATTCTGAGTCTTTCCCCCTAAACATTTTTTCAATAACTTAGGTGAGGATAATTCTGCAAATATTGGTTTTATTGCATCCATAACAGAGGTTGGCACATTGCTGTTATGTTTGTATGATTCATTTTCGGAGTATTTCGCCTTTTGATAACCACACCATGAGGACGCACCAACTGGGCAGAAGTAATGCATTGGTTCTTCATCTGTAGAGCGGTAATGGCAATAAATGGCCCAAATGGATTTACGCATATCATCTGCGGAGCTGCAGTTCTCACGTATAGCATTTCCATAGTAAGTAGTGAATTTATCTATTATTTTATCTGTCAGGCGATTTTTCCCACTTATACTTTTGCCATCTGATAGCTTTTTGCCACGATTCATCAGTTTCAACTTACGAAGTCTGGCACCCATCCGCTTCTGTATATGACCAACACATTCAATTTTTTCTAAATTGTACAACACCGTACTTTGCAGCTCTGGGAATGTTTTAGTGTCACCGTCACCAATATATTTCACATATTTGGCATTTCTTTCCAATACGGAACGTCTAAAAATTCTCTTCATTCCTTCCACTTCCATTTTATTAGAAGAACCAGAATGATTTTTCACGCAATGTGGTTCATGACTTTTTTTCCATTTTTCATATGCTATTCCACATTTCGGACTTTTCCATTGATCACAGCCTTTGCAATATGATGATAAAACTTCGACATCAATAACTTTTCCTGTAATATCACCAATAATGCTGCAGACACCAATGCGAGATGTATGACCCCGAGTTTTCCAAGTTCCATCACCACTAACACATATTTCATTTGTTTCGGATGCTGCAATCTCTTCTTTTGCAGCTTTGTTCATTGAAGAAACAGCTACAATGGAACCAGCAGATTTTATATTATTCAAAATCCTATCATAGGACTTTTGTGAAACCGGTGGAGGCAAATCCATCACCGAACAAAAGGTTTTAATTCCACGTAGACCAACCCCTAGTGTACGCATAGCATATGTAATGCGAGTGTTTATTTCATAGTCGTGGTTACTTGACTCAAACACTGGTGAACTTTTAAAAGTTGATTGCATAGCACATGAATCACAATCAATGTAAAATTCTGATACTAGTCCAAACAGAACCTTTTCTTTCAAAACTGCTTTTGAGCCACAGTAAAAGCATATTAAATATTTTGATAATTCTTCTAAAAGAATGTCTAGATTTATCAATCGATAACCCTTACTTTCACTGGAGTTGCTTTGATAGGAACCGCTATCCAAACACAGTTTTTTAGATGAAGCTGATGACACATCGATGCCTACCGGTTCTAACGTTTCGTTTTTAGAATGTTGATTCCCACAAAAATGCCTTTTCTTTCTTCTATAATCCGTAGATCTTCTAGCGGATTTACTACTCATATTAATATATGCACAAGTATGAATTATCAAATAAAAATTAATGATTACTCAATACTTTTTCGAAAACTATTATCAAGGAAGGCAGACTTAGCAAGCAAAAACAACGCAGTAGAAATACAAATGTAAATAAACATCTGCTTGAATTCGAAATGTGTTGAGTTGTAGATATGCTTCTCCAATCAAAAGACAATTATAAATAAAATTGAAAATTTAAGAAAAAAATGCAGTTTTATATTACAGGTCGAAACCGAAACTAACGGAATAGCGGTTTGTTTACATTCCATTTAAAGAGCAAAGTCTCTTTAGACATTTACATTTTTTCCTGTACTGAGCGTAATAATTATCGGATTTTGACGCGGTTTGTTTTAAAATGCTCCAAACAGTTCAAATTATTTTTTTAAAATATTTTTGAAAAATCGATAAATTGATGGGTTAAAGGTACTATGTCCCCTTAAGGTACTAGCGGCAACTTTTTTAAAAACAATAACAGTATGGGGATTTTTTGTGATTTTTAGATTTGCTTAGTCATTTTAAAAAAATATGCTACAATTAAGAAGATAAAAAGAAATTATTATTACTAAAATGTGGGGAAAATGGGTAAAAATTGACAAAAAATAACATAAACTCGACCCATTTCCTACCAAAATTTTTTGAACAAATTTTTAATTTTTCAATTCTGATGTGTTGTTATGTTGTTCATTTTTAAAATGACCTTCAGGATAAATGATATTTTAATTTTTACAAAAACTAGAGTACTTTATCTTAGTTATTATATGAAATTGCTTAAAATAACAATGATTATATTAACACATAAGGGACTGTAAATTTTTTAATAAAACAGGGATTGATAAATCTGAAGGTTAAAGCACTTCTACTATTACACAGAACATACGCAAAAAATTTCAATTAATTATTAATAAAGCTTAGTGAACAATCGCTGTCCCCGTTTGAGCATTTAAAAAAAACACGTTTCGAATAAAACACATTTTAAAGTATATGACATCTTGCTTAAAGTAATGGCATCTGCTTTTACTAAAACACTTGCAGTTTTTGTTCTAGTGAATGGAAAAAAATAAACTTGATATTTTTATAAAGCTAATAAGATGGCCTATAAAATAAAATGATAAAAAAATTGTCAATTTTTGGCAAAATTCACAATTTTAGGGTAGTCGTATTTGTCAATAGATTGAGAAAAAAAATTTCTTTCCAGTTTAAGCATCGCAAAAACATGTGTTCAAATCTCTGCGTTGTTTTAAAATGCTTGGAAAATTTTCTAATTCAGACGTGCAGCATTTTGCTCTTGAAATTCATCATTATATACACTAATACCTCAACTTACGCTACCCCGCTTAGCGAATTCGGAGTTACGCGATTTTCAAATCTCGTCGATTCGTCTTTTTTTATTTATTCATCACTGAAATTAGGGTAGAATCAGTGCCAGAGACTGATAAAATTGGTAATTTGATTGAAGAAGTTGTCAATCTTGCCAGGCAAATAAATTTAGAAGAGGATAGCGATGACTTTCAAGAACTGCTGAATTCCCACATTCAGGAGTTGACGATTGATGAGCTCATAGAAATACATGAGCAAGAGCAATGCAGTGAAGAAATTAAGTCTATAGACCCAGTTCAATCAGAAGATCGAATGACGATTGGCAATATAAGAGAGAGAGAGAGAGAGAGAAGGCCTCAGTTTACATGGAAAAGGGTTACAAATTTTAGAAAATACGTACTCGAACGAAGAGAGTATTTTTTCAACAAAACAAAGAATAAAAAAATTATTAGCATGCTGTGAGGAAATTTTGCGGAAAAAAACTTAGAGCCGGCAGAGTACTTTTTGTTAGATTTTATGAAACCTTCTACTTCAAAGTAAATTCAGTTTGCGATTTTGTATTTGTATTATCTCTGATTTTATTAAACATTTTCTTTTTCTAAATTATTATTTTCTTTCGTCTCCGGTCCCAACTAAAAATAATTTATATACGAAATTATACCCTGACTTTTACGCGAATTCGACTTACACGGTCCCCCCTATCGCGTATGTTCGGAGTATTACTGTACTAAATTTGACTTTAAAACCAGTGCTCCTTAAACTTTAAATATTTGCGACCCATTATTGAATCATTATTTTCATTACGCCCCCCCCCTCCTCTATATAATAACAATGTATTGAATTCAATAATACTATACATTGAGGCTAAAGCTACAATATGACTTTAACCTCTTAAGTGCCACCGGCGTACATAAACGTCTCTCTCAGCCAAAGCATTAACTGCCTGGACGTATATATACGTCCTTCCGAAGGAAGCTCTTTTCTTGCACTGCTATTCATAAAATTATTCCAATGGCTTTGGAATGCAATAAAAAGACCTTGACAGTGTGTGTGTTGTTTGCGAAGGATTTGCTTATTTATTTCCCCCCCCCCCAATACATCACGTATACACTCCTACGTGAAAAACGGCGGCATTGGAGAGCGAATCCTATATCTTTTAATCCGCAGCTAAGGGTTAAATTATAAACTGTGCAAACTATCAAGATAAGTGTTAATTTTTGTATATAGTTTTATATATGACAAGCCCATGGGTGAATGGTATATTTTAAACTTGTTCTTAACTTAGTATAGCTAAAATAACTATGAAATGCATTGTGAAGTACTAATACATTTATATGTGTATTATATCAGTGTAAATGTGTGTTCTTTATTATGTCAGAATGTATTTTGTTTGTCTACTTTCAGTCCTTAATAATTTTTTAAATAATCTTTTGTTTTCGACTTTTCAATAGGCTTGCGCCCCCCTCGTAGAGTCATCACGCCCCTCTAGGAGAGCGAGCCCCACAATTTGAAAAACGCTGCCTTAAAACTGATAGGTGTATATAGGTAACATTGAGGTATAATGTATATCTTTTAATGGCTAATTGAAGTACGGAGATATATATGCTTATCATAAATTAATCCGAAAATTAAATATCTACTGATTTTTTACAGAATCAAGTAAGAAGCATTTATTGTTACTTAATTACGTCTGTAACGAGAATAGAAACTCTCAATTTTTGTATCCTTTTCACTTCTAGAGGACGTTGACAGTGACCCAAAGCATCTCTCTCGCACAAAGATAACACTTTTAAGTAAACTTGATTGAAAACATGTTGTCCTTGATCCGTTAGGGTATGATTAAGGCGACATAAGGGAGAGTTAGTTGGTGTGTTGATATGTCATGGAGAGTAAATACAGGGTTTGTTGTCTAGTCATTTTTTTAAAAGTCGTCTTAAATCTTTCGAAGAAAGGAATAATAACATTATTATGTACCTGATTGAGCTTAAAAAGAATGTTAATGTTGCTCCTCGATTAATGGCATTGGATAGTTGGAGAATTTAACTCTTTAAGAATCAAAATGCTGAAGTATATAAGGATAACTAAGGAAAAAATGGCTGAATTAATTGTCGAGGTGAGGTTTATTTAATTTTTGATTTGTATTCTGAATGAAGCGTTGAGTAGCATATGTGCGGGGATGTATTTATATTAATTTGATTTTAGAAATCAGAGTTTCATATAAACTTTTTTATTATTATTATTATAATTGCAAAAGTATAAAAATACACTTTTTGTTTTATTGTTTAATCGTGCGCGTGTATCAGTTTTTAATGTTAGGATTTTATTTACATATTATCTATGACATTTTCCTTTAATAATTTTTTCTTATTGTTATGTTATGAGCTCCTCATGCATTTATTACTTCCAAGTTCATCATTACTGGAATTCTTTTCTGTTAGGATAGTTTTACTGTAGTCCATTTATTTTTATTACCAATTTCATTCTCGCATTAAAAACAATAACTACTTATTTTAAAAACATTTTATTTGAAATAATTAACTGAATAATTTTACTCCTTTGAGAATATGTTTATAACGCTTTCACTTCAGAAGTATCTAATAAATTACTGATAATGTTAATTAATAAGGGAAAAATGAAAATTACATTTAAAAATATCCCTTCATTCTAAATCTTTAAACGAGACAACTATAATGAATTCTCAAAATTGTAGAATTCTTGACTTTAATACCCTGTAAGAAAATACATAATTTTTGGTTATAAAGTTCTTGAAGTTATTAGAGAATAATTCATAATGTGCAATTGTATAGATTAGATAGATAAGTTCAATGTTATAATTTCTCTATTTTATTTTTCTTACGAAAAATAGACGATTGTGGGTTGCTTATATCAGGAAGAGAGATATTTAGACCTTGAAAAATTGCTTATGAGGAAAGTAGAGGAATAAACTCTCTAAGTATTAATTCACGTTTGTCATTTCAGTTATGCATAACGTGACCATTTATTCTTTGACTCAAAACGGGACATTGTTTTGTTTATGTCAATTAACAGGTATACATAGAAAGAAACACGTCTTTAAAGTTATTTATTCAGAAAAAGTTAGAGCTTAAAAGTTACGAATTGAAAAATATACCCAAAATGTTTAGTTATATTTATATTTGTCACAGAGGAACAAATTTTTTTAAATATAGCTGGTGAAGATTTTAAGTAAGAATGAAACTCTTGGCACGTTTTTTATATTCGCCTTAATTATCAACATCACCTTTAGAACTGAAATTAATAGCTGGGTTTTCTCAGATGTCCACAATTTGTTCATCATAGAAAATACTCTTTCTACTGAAGCCCATTTGTAGCAGGCAAACATAAAATATATTCAAATAAAGTAGAAAAGTTTTAGAAAGTGTTTGAATACTTCCACCCAACGAGTTTCCGTGGAAACATTTAGATAATTTTTATTCGGTTACTTTTTGTGATGTAATGTAGTTAGAAATTAATGAAAATTCGTCAAAAACTTCTGTATCTTTATTACTGTCAATGTACTCCTTTTCAATTAATACATCCAGAGATTTTTGAACGTCTTCCTATGCGGGGACCTTTTTTAAATCTGCCCAATAAAATATCTCCATTACTTTGGTAAGAAAGCAAGTCGCTGCTCCAGATATTTACGGCTTAATTTACAAAATTCTGCAGTCGTCCTTTTCACAAACTCTTCATCTATATAAGTACCATTATCTTTTGATTTCACCATTAATTGACGGACCGTAAATGGAAGAGACTGATTGGTTTGAGTCAAATTGTCTTTTAGTTGATTGATTTCTTTTGCAGCTTCAACTGCCGATACAGTCTGACCTTCAAATTTCAATACTTCTTTCCGAACAGCTTCGCTCGGTTTCCGAAAACGGGACAATTTTGCGTCCCAGAGTTCATTTCGGGGACACCGGGACTCGTAATAATAAAAAGGGACAGCCCCCCCCCCCGTTCAAAACGGGACGTCTGGTCACGTTAGTTATGCAGAACATTATGTTTAAGAACAATATCAATTACTTAAATAAGCTTAAATTTCCGTGCTTCATTTTATGTGACTGTTAATCCAAGTTATATATAGAAACATCTTTTAAAAAGAAAATGGGGGATCTAACGTTTGTAGATTGCAAACTGATCCAAGATACTCGACATTGAAGCTAAAGACACTATTTTTTTAAACTATAGAATTCCATTCAAATGATTCATTGCGAAAGGAATGAAAATTATTAATTATATAATTTATCGAAAAACAATCTAAAAATTATTTAAAATGATATATATATATATGCATATTTATTTGTATATCGGATTAAAAATTGGCTTATTTACTTGAATATATATAAGTAGAGAATTACAGTCAAACAGCCAAACATTGAATCTTCTAAGATTTCAAAGCTGGCTCTCGCTCTGTCTCTCTCCATGTATATAAGAAAAAATTCATTTAAATTTTCTCTCGAGGGATTTTATTTCATAATGGTCTTGAGCCCTCCAAGACTTCTCATGTTAATTAGTTTTTAGTTTACCCTCCTTACGGGAAATAGCCACAACTTTGCTATGTTTGCGTTTTTTGTATCCTCCGCGTATACTGACCAATCACAAAAGTCTTTACCGGAAATCATATGATTCTAAAAGCTTCCGGTTGACGAAAGCTATAAAAACTGAGGACTCCGGAGCGAACGAGAGAAGAATGCTTTTGTGAAATGATCAGATGTGGCGTATTTGTTTTACTGTGCTACGAGGCGTCATTTTATGCTTGTGTAAAATAAATGTGGATTTTAGAATAGGAAAAAGTTTCCCTTCTTCAGCGATTGTAACAAGTTGATTCCACCAGCCAAATGTCATAAGTGAATCATTGAAAATATATGTTCGAACAATTAATAAATGGGTTTTCTTAACTGCCTTTATTCCAACACACAATCTTAAATTTATTTTTAAAAAATCTTAAATTTATTTTTAAAAAATCTTAAATTTACTTAAAAAAAATCTTAAACATATTCAAAAAAGTCTAAAAATGTACAAATTCAATATTTTACACGTTTTTTTTTATTTATATTTCTCGCACCTTTTGAGATTTTAAAAAGCGTCTTGTCATATATCGCTGAGAGAATTATCTTTTGTCTTATTGACAGTTACAAATATGAAAGAATTGGTAAAATTTTATCGTTATGTATTTCGAATGTTTTATATAAACAATATTTCCACATTTCATTTTTTTTTTCTAAATTTTGTTTTACAATATTGTTTGACCCCTCTTCCTCCTATATATCTTTTGAAAGAGCTATTTCTCACCTTCTAATTTTGGCGGAAGTATCGGCATGGGTTTAAAATGGCGACCTTGGCCTTGTGACAAACAGTCCGGAAAACCGCCGAGAAAATGAAAATATACTCGCCAGTTCCGTCGGTCACCATGGTAACTCGTACCTAGCTTTAACCCTTTCCTTCCTCTAAAACTTGGCTTCCCTTAATCGGCACTACGGGAAGAAAATTTCATTTTATTCGATCTCAAGGAGTTCTGTGGATATCAGAACCCACCTTTGACTCCCTCATATTACCTATTAAACGGCTGTTTTGTCTCTAATCATGCGAGAGATAATTAACCTGATTAGCATATTTATTAACTCACACTGTTAATTTTTCCAGCAGCTTGTTACCTGGCTTGACTTCAAAGTTTTTCGACCCAACTTGTGTTTTGTAAATATTTAGAAAATTTGTGATAGAAAGTTACTTAATTTACGTACACTGTTGTAGAATTAGATTCATTGTAAAACAATATAAGTTATTTGTAGAAATGTAAGGATTTGATTTTTAAAGAGTGGTGAAGTTTAATGGGAAGGTTACGTTTTCTGAACAATATTTTAATATACTTGTGAATATAAAACGTGTTTTATTTTAGAGAAACAGAATTTGTTGAAACGTATCAGTTTTTTGAACACTTATATTTCTTACTTATTTATTCAATGAGGATCTGAGTAATAAACTTTGTTTTCTAATAGTCGTGCTTGAAAATTGAAGGGGGCAGCATTCTATCTCACACGTAATATTGTATAAACGAAATACGGTTATGCAATGTTTTTTTTTCATTTTTAAAAGTATATTAGTTTCATTGGAATTTACAATATTTTATAATTTCTTACTTATTTATCAAAAGCTTGAACTTTTAGTCATTTTAAATTATTAACTATTTTTCCAACTGTTTGAACAGAAATAGGTTTCATGCTCGTTGTCATATTACTCCAAGCCAAAAGCTAAACCAATATTTTTTTGCAATTAAGGTTATCGTATAATGATTATTATGATTATTTTAAGATTTAAATGACTATGTATCGATCAACAGTTTTACCATATAAACTTGTTTCACGAGAAACTCAAAACTTACAGGCAAGTATAAATAGCAATATATATTATATTATATATAATAATATATATATAAATATATATATATATATAACATTATTCTTCTATTTATTTGTATCGGAATTTACTGAAAATAGTAATTGTCAAATTAACAAACTTAATTTTAAATATGTTCTCGACTATACTTTTTTTATCTGGTAACAAAGTCTGAAATTTTAATTTCCAATTATATAAAATTCAATCATTCAAAAACCTTTTATAGATGAATAAAACCTTATGTATAAAACGACTGCTTATACCTTGTAATAACTGTTTTCCATACTGTTTCATTGAGAAGTTATTGTATAATGTTATAAATAGCAGTTCAAAATTAATTAATATAACTTATTTATCGGAGAAAGATTCCCTAAACGAGCTGTATATTTATATAAAGAAGAAAAGCGAATCACTCAAAGGGAGATCTCTCTCTCTCTCTCTCTCTCTCTCTAACTGTTAGACCTATAGGTAGTATGAAATTTCTTGAGCATGTTTCTAGATACACTAAGAACAGGATTCACGGAAATCGTCTTCCAAGGAGGAATTAAAAAAACGTTATAGATAAACATTCTCGTTCTTGAATTATGAAAACTACAAACTTACAATTTGGCTAGCATGTTTCTTTTACTGAATAGATATCCGTTAAGAATGGGTTTTGCAGAAATCGACTCCAAAGGTTGGTGATGGCCGCAATAACCTAGTGATCAAGATCAGGGACTCGTGGTTGGCGTCTCATGAGTTCGATCCTAGTCTCGCCGTAGATCCGTCCTGGAGAAGGGGCCGATGCACGTTAAATACGGGCCGTGTACAAACTTGAAGGGGAGGTAGAGAACATCCTGAGGAGCCTTAATTACAAAGGAAAGCATGGGTAGAAACGTAAACGTAACGAGATAAAGAGACACAAAGGCAGTAAAGCCGTAATACAGAATGTAGTGTAAAACGCTTTATTACAAAAACAAAAAGCAATAACAAATTAAAAGTATGGCATTAAAGCATCACACGAGGTGTTTGAAAGAGTTGCCATTGGCATGTATACATGCAGGACTCCGACGCGACATGGATGGTAGACATGTGCGAAAATACCGGGAGTTTTTTTACGGATTATAGTAGCAGCGTTGGATATTCGTGCCCAAGGTCCATTTCAGAATTGACGGGCGTGTCGTCAATTGTGGCTTTGAAAGATCCATGTTCCGCCAGGGTCTGATGCTCCGAGAGAGCGTTTGTTGATTCTGTTGCCGCCTCCGTTGGGCATCTTTACCCATACAACGAACAAGAATACGTCCATTTCCGTTGGCTAGGCCGTAGATGAAGTGGATATCTACCAACTCGGCTTTCATATAACGAATCATGTTCATCACACGCTGTACATCTCTGAAATGAAAACCCACATGCGTCGACCTTGCGATCACACGTACAGCTCCACAAATCGCTTTCCGCCCATGCTTTCCTATGTAATTATGGCTCCTCACAATGTGTTATCTACCTCCCTCCAGGTTTGTACACGGCATTCAGGGACACCTGTATGTCGAGGGCCCCCGCGTTTTCCCATTGGTGTGGTGTAGAAGTTAGGAGAGGGAGTTGCCAGCTCTGGTGTTATCCTCATCACTTGACCGAGGTTCAAAATTACGAGGTCCTTCACCAATAGTCCTCATGCAGCTTTATAGTACGATGTAAATATAACTCTCACTCTCTCCAAAGTTTGGTTTGCGGTGGTTACGTGGGTGTATAGATAAAAAAATGACCGTTTTTGAGCCATTAGAGCCTTTTTTGTTAAATAAAGATCCGATGTAATAAAAACCGGTTTTATGGAAATCGGCTCCAAAGAAGGGTACGAGGGCGAAAAAATAAAGATAGACTTTAGTTTAGAAATTCCAGTCCTTTTTAAATAAAGAGGCTATGACGTTAAGAATGTTTTTCAATACATATGAAGATTATCGTTAAGACTTATAAATCTCTCAATAACTTAAAAACATATACACAAACACACAGTATATTATTTATACAATATCATCAAATACCAAGTAAAATGGGCGGGAATCGGCTAGTAATTAGTAGGATTTAAAATAACGCAAAGAAAAATAACATCTACCACTTTATCTAACTTATTATTTTCGCATAATAATAAAAATACAAACTTATAGTACGGTTTAAAAATATTAAGAATTTTTTCGGATGATTCATAATCATCTTTATCACGAAAAATTCTTAC
Source organism: Trichonephila clavata (assembly GCA_019973975.1). Lineage (NCBI taxonomy): Eukaryota > Metazoa > Arthropoda > Arachnida > Araneae > Nephilidae > Trichonephila > Trichonephila clavata. The sequence goes on along the minus strand of BMAO01034317.1, from coordinate 283 downwards.
TGAAGCCACCAAAATAATTGTTAAGGCATGTAAGCAGTGTCACAGTAGGACAGTATGAACGAAAGTCCTTGGAGTTAATGATATTCTTTAATTAAGTTAAATGTATATATAAAAACTGAGATGCGTATTTCTCACGTTTTTCTCATATTATTTCGAAACCCACTTGATACATCTTGCTACCGAATTAACTTGAAACCGGTTCATTAATGAAGTCGAATAGGAGATCTAACAGAAATCTGTCAGATTTCGGTGTAGGAATTTTGATAGTAAATTATGAGTTTGA